>MU260089.1:137500-152500 GCA_020310875.1 Ceratopteris richardii | reverse complement strand
TCTATCAACTAATGAAAAGACATTACGGTGACGCTCCGGTAACGAGAAGCGGGATCGCCAGACTATCTGTCTGGGCGATTTGCTGTTTGTGGAGACGCCGTAGTGTAGCATTCCTTAATTTTGAGTATTGTTACTCTTACCTTATTAAGTAACATTAATTGGTGATTAAGGCAGTAATGGTATTTTGCCCATAATAAGTCTGTGCGACGTTTATTAGTAATTTTTGCGTTACATACTGTGAAAAGCTTAACACGAGTATGAACAGTAAACCTGTATAGAGAATTCGATATTGACATTAATGTACTGCTTACTTGATAAGTTAAGTGGGAAAATAAGATACAGGGCCTCTGATTTATTAGACCCCTGCCATCCCCAAGAACCCGAAAGGAGCTTAAAAGTGTCTGTGACAAAAAACACACTTTTAACACTAGCGCCGTCTGTGGAAAGATGGCAATGGATTGAGAATAATCAGTAAGGTGGAGCACTACGTAAGGAAAGTGGTGCAGAGGTGATATATGTCGGTTACTCGGTCCGGTGAGTCTTATCCAAAGTATAAGAGAGACCAGCATCCCTGGACAGTACCAAATGTATTAGGGACACCCCCTGGTGGTCGAAGTGCAGGCCATTTAAATCCAGTTGCCAAAGAATCGGAGCGAGTTAGTCAAGATTCCGGTACGAGTTCGGTGATAAATGATGAGATTCCGGTAGATTTTGGTTTAATTCCAGTACGTTTTGAAGAAGGTGTAGTAACTTTTGAGTGTACGGGGACGCAGTGCGCAATTGATGTGATACCATTTGGTCAGAGTTTGAATCTTTCCGAGGATAAAGTTGTGTTACACAGAGAGATCGTTGCCGGTGAAAGTATACCTTGTTTCGGTGAGAGTTCGACAAGTTCCGGTGAAAGTTCGGTACCAGTTGGTGGGAATTTATAGTTTTCCGGTGACAGTGTGATACTCCCTGGTGGCTCTTTATTACGTACACCTGGATGGAGATGAAGATCATATGCAGGCAAGTACATCTAGGATCGGATCAACTATGAGAAATGAAGATGGACCAAGATTTGATGGCAAACTTGCCTACCTTTGATACCAAAGCTGAGGATAGGCTAATTGATTTGGAGATACATAAGAGACTGAACGCTATTTTCAAGTCGGAAGGTGAGCAATCTGATAATACAGATTCCGAAGGACAAGAGACACCTCCTCAAAACTCACGAAACAGCAACGATACTACTAATAGCATAATGAGTGGTCAACAACAACAACAACAACACCAACAACAGCAGCAGTAGCAAGAACCACCTCCACTTTGCCCGGTTCCAACCGGGTTGACTTACACAAAGTTCAGTGGATTTCCAAGTGACAACCCTGATGCAAATGTGCACACCTTTGAGATAAGCTATGCAGTGTTGAACCATCCACCCGATCCAGCGTACAAGGCCATCGTATTTTAAGCAACATTAGTCAATGAAGTAGTGAGGTGGTTAACAGAGTATGATGTCAACCATTTCATTAACTATGATGTGGTAAGGGATGCGTTTTTACAGAGGTTCCGGTTGAAGAAGAATCCCACTGAAATCTTCGATTATTTGCAGAATAATCGATAGAAGCCGCACCAGACTGTTCAGGAATATGACACATTGTTTAGAACTCATTTAAGACAATTGCCTCCGGCACATGCTAATTTATTGGATGATGTTATAACCCACTGGTTCATTAATGGTCGGACCCCACAGCTAAGACAAATCATGATCATCCGTTGTATGGGGGCTATGACACTGGATGCTATTATAGCGATGACCCTACAACTAGAGCATAAGGTTGGGGGATTCACCGAAGACTTGGAGTGGTTGAAATCCAGCAAGAGCGTTATAGATGATCCGCCTAAACAGATGTATTGTACCAAGTGCAAAAATCCAGGGCATACCAGTGCTACATGTGCCCTTAATCAGATGTATTACGCTATCAGCAACACAACCGGACACTCGACAGAGAATTATGCATATAATGCCAAGGTGCACGGACGAGTAGCTGTAAATGCCATTATCCAGGAACCCGGGCAGCCCGCAACCCATTACGTGCCACCACAGATGCGAAACAATCAGTCACAAGGATACAAAAATTACGGAGGACAGAGGAATACCAATTTTAATGCCAATCGATGGAAGGCGGGTACATCAGCGGAGGGTACTTCCCTGCCACCACCTCAATGTCACTTTTGCGGTGAGATTGGCCACATCCGGCGATTTCGCAAGGATGCAGCAAAATACGACAAAAGGAAGAAGGAGCGTCAAAACCCGATAACCAACATGGTCTATATTTCATCAGTGGAATCACAAGTAATAGTGGTCTAGACAAGATCGGGTAAGCAGTTGCAACCAGCAGCTGAGGTGTTCGAACCTGGTATCCGTGAGCAGCAGCGAATGTATACCAAAGCTAGCCAATGGGCAGCTAAAGAGCAAACTATGTTTCTTGATCCAATTCCGGTGACACAGGTTCCCCTGCCAAAGGTGAGAGCGAATGAACAAAATCCTAACCCAGTAACAGCAGAATCATCATCAGAATCGGTGAGGAGTACGATTCAAACAGATCAAGTATGGGAGATTTTATCTAAGGCTTCAATTACACTCCCATTGGGACACTTGCTGGCATTGGTGCCAGGAGTTAGGCAACAATTTCAACAACAAGTCAGTCCTGGATCTCCCGGTACTCCGGGGACTGCAACCATACAACCGGAAACTGGTTCTACGGTGGATCATTCAGTCCCATTAATCATTGTTTGGCATAAAAATCAAAAGATTACTCAATTGCTAATTGATGGTGGTTTGCGTGTGAATATAGCTACTACAGCCCTCTGCAAGAAATTGGGGTGGACCAAAATCGAGCCCGTCCAGTTTTTTGTAAGAATGGTAGACCAATCCCGAGTCCATCCAGTGGGATTAGTACGGAATATCCCGATTACTCTGCAGGGTACCACGTTCAAAATGACTTTTGTAGTCTTAGAACTACCAGAATCCAGCCTTGACTACAATCTACTTTTCGGTCGGCCATGGTTGAAACAAGCCAAAGTTGTTGAGGATTGGTCAGCGCAGGAATTGACTTTCAAAGATCATCACCGTAAATATGTTGTTAAACTTGATGCCATCCAGCCCTGCGAGCTTCATGCCAGACCATATGTAGCAGAGCCGGTCCACATGTTGGATGGCTTATCTGACAATGAAGAAGAGGCGTTTCTGAAAAACAATAAAGATCTAATCTCCTTAGGTATTGTAGATCTTCAATCACTAGCACACACGTGGAGTCCGGTAGCGTGTACGGTTGTTCCAGTGAGCGGAGAGGCAGATGCAGATGATAGTGTTGCTATGGATGGAGCCACCCTACATCAACTTTTTAGTCAACAGACAATCTGGTGAAACCTCGACAATTTTATGTTTTGGAAGATCCATTAGTAACATATAATTTAGGTGATGAGGCGAACCCCCGACCTGTTAAGATTAAGGCAGGATTGTCTGAGGCATTCCAAGAAGATTTGATCTGACTCCTACGTGCGTTTTCTGATGTTTTTGCTTGGGACTATCGCGATATGAAAGGTCTTGATCCGCGGATCTATCAACATTGGGTAGTGCTCAAACCAGAGGCAAAGCCAATTAAACAATCTAGTTACCGAATGAACCCAAATTATGCAGCACAGGTCAAAGCAGAACTTGATCGGTTATTGAAGGTGGGATTCATTATACCAATCGAGCACGCTGAATGGATATCTCCGATCGTGATTGTTTCGAAGAAAAATAAACAGCTACATATCTATGTGGATTATCGGAAACTGAATGCGGCCACGGTACCTGATCCATTTCCTCTCCCCTTTCTTGACACAATGCTAGACAGAGTGGACGGGCCTGAGATGTACTCCTTTTTGGACAGCTAGAGTGGTTATAACCAGGTGCGAATGGCAGAACAGGACATACCGAAAACAGCTTTCATCACAAATTGGGGAGTTTATGCTTGTACGGTAATGTGGTTTGGGTTAAGGAATGCTCCAAGCACATTTCAACGTTGTATGCAAGAAATCTTTTCACCCTACCTGACTACTTTTATGCAAGTATATATGGATGACTTTTCCTTATTTGGAAAAATTGCAGTGCACCTGTATCATTTACAGTGCTGCTTTCAGAAATGCCGCGAATACCGGTTATGCTTGAATCGGACAAAATCTGCGTTTGCGGTCTCCTGTGGCAAACTCCTCGGCCATATTATCTCTGAGCAAGGCATACAAGTTGATCCGGATAAAGTTGCACCCGTATTGCAGGCACCAGTCCCCACCACACCGAGAGAAGTTATGCGCTTCCTAGGTCAAATCCGGTGGCATGGCTGACATTTGTGGTGGTTAGCTCATTTAGCAACACCACTTAATCGGCTCATGACTAGTACTCCACGACAATTCGAATGGACTCCAGAATGCCAAATTGCATTTGATTGTTTAAAGGGATTATTTACACAGGATCCAATTTTGCAACCCCTTGATTGGGAACGCTTGTTCCATGTCTTTGTAGATGCATCAGACATAGCCATTGGAAGCATCTTAATGCAGCAAACTGACAAGTGGTTTCGGTCTGTCTATTATGCTAGTCACCGATTAGCCCCTCCTGAAAGAAACTATTCAATGACCTAAAAGAGAATGTCTCGGGTTGGTGTACTCTGTGCAGAAATTCCGGCATTATTTGTTGGGCCGAAAATTCACCTTCCACGTGGATCATGCGGCGCTTGTGTATTTGGTCCGGCAGCAACATTTAGGTGGTCGCTTGGCTCGATGGGTTCTATTATTATAGGAATTCGACTATGAAGTTATTCATTGACCCGGCACCGCACATGCCTTGGCAGATTTCCTATCTCGGTTGAATTCCGATGAAATTCCGGTGGGGGTTGATGACACTACATCAGCAATTTACGCTACTGAGCTAGCTCGAGACAAATCTACAGAACCTCATGTGCCGTCTACCTACTATGATACATTATTAACTTTCCTAACTGACTTCCTCCTCATACTCCTCCTACTCTGCAGCGGAAAATTGTTGTTTATAGTCGCAGATTCCGGTTGATTGTAGGTCAGCTGTACTACCTGGATCATACTGGTGTCTTACTTCGTTGTATTCCACCACATGAAGCAGACTCGGTTATTGCTATGGCACATTCAATACCCTCCGGTGGACATTTTGCAGCCGATCTTACTCACCGGAAAATTCTGCAAAGTGGGCTTTGGTGGCCTACCATGTACAAAGATGTGACTTAGTTTGTGTAGTAGTGTGACACTTGTCAATGGTCTGGACAACCATTACAGTGCCACTTCTTTCCTCTGCAACCTGTATTACCTTTGGAACCCTTTTAGAAGTGGGGTCTTGATTTTATTGGGCCAATAACACCACTAGTGACCCTTAGCAACAATCGATATATACTAACCTATACAGATTATGCTACCAAGTGGGCAGAAGCTTGGGCCTTACGGTCCGCAACAGCTGTTTTGGTGGCAAAGTGCCTGATAAAGGACATTTTTCCGCGTTATGGATTACCTATGGAACTTGTGACAGATCAAGGAACACATTTTGCCAACAATTTAATGTGAGTACTAACGCACACTTTTTAAATTATGCATAAATTCAGTTCATCATACTATCCATGTGCTAATGGTTTGGCTGAAAGCACCAATAAGACGTTGTTGAGTATACTTCGCAAATTGATCGTGGAATCGCTAGAACGTTGGGATCAGTTACTTCTTGCAGTTTTATGGGCATACTGGACTACATACAAAGTAGCAACCGGAATGACCCCTTTCAAGCTGGCTTATGGGTTGGAAGCAATCGTGCCGATGGAGACTGTAGTGCCAAGCCTACGTGTGGCCCTAACTCAGAAATTGTTGCCCGAAGACTCTTTGCCATTTCGGTTGGAAGCACTCAGAGCATTGGATGAACATCATTAGGAAAGTTTGCTGGTTCTTCAAGGAGTTCAGTTGCGGCAAGCCCGTACTCATGATCGTTTCCTCAAGACTCCAGTTTTTACGGTGGGCCAACTTGTGCTCTTTTATAATGCTAAAGCAAATCGTTCTGTTGGAAAATTTAAATTACGGTGGTTCGGTCCTTACCAGATTAGTGAGCAAGTGGGACCAGCTACTTTTCGGTTGACTACCTTGACAGGCGTTCCTCTTCCCAAAGTAATCAATGGTTCCAAGCTACGCCCATATTACCAATCGTCTGATCACCGCTGACGTGTCCCTCATTTTTCCGCTTGTCAGTTATTTCTGTTTAGTTCCACATTTTGGTTGAATATAGACCGTAAATCTCCTCGCTTTGATATCTAATTATGATTAATCGCCGCCCTGTGTTACTGTTTCTGCACATGCATGCACGCCCTAATTATGAAGGTTATCATTTCAATACCGCACGATGATTAGGGTTTCCAATCGCCTCACGTTGTCGTGTGTCTACTTAATCTTATTCCTGTCATAGTTAATCGCTGTTGTGTCTGTGTGTTCTGTGCTTTGTGTGGTCTGTGTTCTCTCTGTTCTTGTACTTTCGCGTGCGCATCATGGAAGCACTAGCCAACATTGCTACCTTCCGTGAAGGACTCACCCCGGATGTGAGTGAGTTTTTGCGTATCCGAGGCCTTTTGAACTTCGCTGAATTGCCTTGGCATTCAGTGGAGTGTCACCCATTTTATGCACAGATCATTTTTGCCATTGCCGCCACACCTGCTATGGAGCAGAGTTGGCCTATTCTTTGCTTACTGACACGCGTAGTGATCACTCTAACCTCGTTTGCTGAAGCATTTCGTCTTCCCATAGAAGGCTTCGAGAATGGCCCTCTCCTTCCTGTCGCTACCATGACCGCATTATTTCCACGGCACTCATCTAATGAGTACGACATTCTGTGTCGCCCTGATCCTGAACGTACCGCATTACAATTCTTAGTTGCGATCTTGAATTTGCAGAAATGTACCTAAGGGATTTCGCATCCCTTTTATTCGATGATTGATATGGCTTCTCGTGAGCCTGTCAATTTCGCCTCTTTTTATTTCCAATGCATTCACTGTGAATGTGTTACGGTTATTAAGCATGTTAATAAGGGTGATCTTCCGTGATCACATCTTCCCCATATCCTCACGTTCCTCTTTCCAGCCATTCAAGCCGTGCAACCTCCGCCAAATGCTCCATTCTTATTGCACGAAGAATCCACTCAGATGCTCGAAGATGAAGAGGATGAGGATGAAGATCTCTTCCAACTTCTTCGCCGGAAATGTACCCGTATAAGTCCGTTTGAGAGCCAGGTGCAAGGATCTAACGCCGCCCATGAAGAAGAAGTCTTCCACGACACCACCACTTCTATCCATATTGATTCCTCCACCCAGTCTTCTCCAATCCAGCAGCACGAACAAGGTGTTTCCACCACTGAATCTGAAGAAATTTCTTCTAAGGAAGATTCTCAGCAGCAAACCCAAGAGGATGTGCAAGCCATTGTTATTGAGGTTGTCAATGAAGTGATTGCTTTGGTCGATGCTGTAATTGACCGAACTGAAGTGACCATGCAGCAGACTACCGGAATCGTGCTGGTGCCCAACATGACTACTGTTATGCCGGTTGCCCCAGTCTAGCCTATTGTTCTCGACGAACCCCCTTCTCCATCTTCTTCTCCCGCCTATTTTCCACCGTCTTCCCCTCCTCTATTATCAGCCTCTTCATCCGAACCGCTTCCTCCTCTTCCTCTTCCAGTTTCAATGTTTCATGAACTTGAATCGATGGGTCGCCTGTTGATCCAATTCTCACAACAGTTACCAATGCAATTGAAGATGGCAAGAGATAGTATCCGTCAAGACTTACAGCACAAAGTGGATGTCCTAGAGGCCGACATTGCGCCATTGCAAGAAAAACTAATGCGGTGAAAGCGGAAAATCATGCCCTGCAATTACAGATTCAGCAGCTTCAAGCTAGGCTTGCAGAATAGGACACAGTCATTGCTCAGCGCGATGCCGCATTGGCCGAATTAACCGCCAAAGATGTTTTGATAAATGCTCGTGATGAAGAGATCAATCAGTTAAAACAGCTAGCACAGGATAAAGAAGACGCTAGAGTGGCAATGGGAAATTTTTTGGAAGAAACGTGAATCCATCTTGATGAAGTTGTGTAGAGAGGACAGGAGATGGCTGATTTAGCTAAGCAAACTACTGTAGAACTCCAGACCGCAACTGCGGATTTATTTCAGGCAAATTCTGCTCTTAAGGCCAAGACGACTCTCACTCTTCAAATTCAAAAGGAGATAGCAGGGATTAAGAAGGAAAGAGATGCATATTACCGGATAATTCAATATCAAGCTCAAGAGCTGGAGAGAAGAGAAAAGCAGTTGGGATTTCAAGCAGAGCGTCTATCGAGAATTGATAAACAAATTGAAGATATGAGACTAAGCCGTGACGCAGCTCTTGCCAATGATTTTTATTTGCAAGAGGCATTTTTGCAAACTCAGACTGAAATTTTGATGAGTCAAGTTATTGCGGCCAGTTTTGTTCGCACTGACGCACAATTAGTAGAGCCGAAAACCTTAAAGATAATGTTGGATTCGCTAAAACAGAAAATTACCAGAACCTTCAAGTTAGCAAGGACCATGTTTATACAAGGCATCGTAGACGAGCCTTAAATTTTGTTTCCGTTGCAGGTTCAAGTCCACCGTGCGTGCGAGTGTAAGGTCACTGGATTGGCATTATGTAATTCATATTTTTCCTATACCGCACGTACCGAAAGGTCGTAGCGAAGTTCTATCAATTAATGAAAAGACATTACAGTGACTCTCCGATAACAAGGAGCGGGATCGTCAGACTGTCTGTCTAGGTGATTTGCGGTTTGTGGAGATGTCGTAGTGCAGCATTCCTTATTTCTGAGTACTGTTACTCTTACCTTGTTAAGTTACATTAATTGGTGACTAACGTAGTAATGGTATTTTGCCGATAACAAGTCTGTGCAACGTTAATTAGTAATTCCTGCGTTACATACTGTGAAAAGCTTAACACGAGTATGAACAGTAAACCTATATAGAGAATTTGATATTGACATTAATGTACTGCTTACTTGATAAGTTAAGTGGGAAAATAAGATATAGGGCCTCTAATTTATCAGACCCCTACCATCCCCAAGAACCCGAAAAGAGCTTAAAAGTGTCTGTGAAAAAAAACGCACTTTTAACACTGTTGCATGTATTTATGTATATATCTATCTCTCTCTAAACACAAAACACACACACACGCACACACATATATATATATATATATATATATATATATATATATATATATGTGTACACACACACACATACATACACATACACACACACACACACACACACACACATATATATATATATATATATATATATATATATATATATATATATATATATATATATATATATATATATATATATATATATATGTGTGTGTGTGTGTGTGTGTGTGTGTGTGTGTGTGTTTGTCTGTGTCTATGGGTGTGTGTTTTAAATGCGTGCCTATGTCAGTGTACATATATAATTAAAGAATCATTAGCATTATATATAGTAATATATACACACACATATACATGGAAACACACAACCCAACACACTAGAAACATATCCTCTCTTTCTCTCTCTCTCTCTCTATAAATATATATATATATATATATATATATATATATATATATATATATATATATATATATATATATATATATATTTATTTATAGAGAGAGAGAGAGAGAAAGAGAGGATATGTTTCTAGTGTGTTGGGTTGTGTGTTTCCATGTATATGTGTGTGTATATATTACTATATATAATGCTAATGATATATATATATATATATATATATATATATATATATATATATATATATATATATATATATATCATTAGCATTATATATATATAATGCTAATGATATATATATATATATATATATATATATATATATATATATATATATATATATATATATATATATATATATATATATATATATATATCTAAATTCAAGGTTAACTTGTTCTTTTGGAGATTAACACTCTCCATCAACACACACATATATATATACTATATATATATATATATATATATATATATATATATATATATATATATATATATATATATATATATATATATATATATATATATATATATATATATATATATATATATATATATATATATATATATATGTGTGTGTTGATGGAGAGTGTTAATCTCCAAAAGAACAAGTTAACCTTGAATTTAGATCACCTCCATATCAAGATTAACCTTAGACTCCACCAAACTTAGAGATCATTCAACAATTTATCAGAAAATTGATTATTCTGAAAAATTCAACTTCTTCATAAAAGTCTGCTGCAGATTAATCACTCATTGACTAATTAATTCTGTAAAGTTTTTGACAAAACTTTGCACACCACTTCGCCTTGAGATTGCACAACTTTACCAAGTTAAGTTTCTCAAAATGATTGTGTACACACTGAGAAATGTGTGAAACACTTTACCTATGTCTGAAACAGCTTCTCTGCAATAGCGACTTTGATACCTGCAACTTCTTAGCACTGGTTCTCCCAAAGTAAATCCCGTTTGATCAAGATCTTTTAGCCATAGATGGCTTACCTTCCAACTTAGATTTTAAGCCCTCACTTGTGTAAAACTTTACACTGTGGACTGAGCACTGACCATTTCTTTGAAGATGAAATGTGCGCCAGATTTTACGACTCTTAGAACATTCTTACATATGAATGTTCCTAAGTAAAATTCTCTCAGCCTGATTGAAATTAACCTCTCAAATTCTAGCCATAGATAGATTAGCTATGGACTTAGATACGTGCAAAAGGATTCCTCAAAAGATTAAGCACAGAGGGAGAATGGGAGAGAAGATCGACGCGCAGAATTCTACAACATTTTCTTCTTCATTGCTTTTCATACATATGGTTGATGATACATACAATGTTCATCACCTATTCACCTATTGTCTTCTCTATCTGATCTATATCTTTCTCTCCTACTACGAATACGTATCTGTAGATATATATACGAGTCTAACTCGTCATATTTTTCAAATACATTGAACTATTTACAAGAGTAATATACAAAAAGAAACATTTCTGATTCTATTCTCTTCCTTTGAAAATAATCTTCATCCTTCCACATATCTTTTCACTTTTGGACTTCATGTAATCACTTATTGATGATTGCTCTGCTCCAACAGCTCCCCCTCAATCTTCAATTGTGATTACCTGCATCTTCTTTATTCCTGCAATGTCTTTAAACCTCTGCAACTTGGGTCCATCCAAACTTTTAGTCATCATATCTGCAAGTTGATCTTTTGTAGGAGTGTGTATGACTTCAATCTCCTTCTCAATGACTTTCTCTCTCAGAAAATGATACTATATTTCAATATGCTTAGTTCTAGCATGAAACACAGGATTAGCTGCCAAGTATAGAGAACTCATGTTGTCTCCACAAACAATAGGAGTACTTTGAACAACATAAAAAACTTTCATAAGTGTCTTTAGCCATATTACCTCCTTTGCAGCTTCCACCATACCTTTATATTCTGCTTCTGTAGATGACAAAGCAACTGTATGTTGCTTCTTAGAACACCATGAAATCAATTTATCTCCTACATAGCACAAGTATCCATGTGTTGATCTTCTATCATCCACATTACCTGCCCAATCTGCATCACTATATATCTTCACTCTTGTATCAGAAGTAAATCCATAGTACAACCCTTCTCTGAGTGTACCCTTGATGTACCTAAGTACTCTTTGTCCTGCAATCCAATGTTCCTTTCTAGGACAATGCATAAATTGTGAAAGCACACCAACTGCATATGACAAATCGGGCCTTGTCAATGTAGCATAAATCAAGCTACCAACCAAACTTTGATAGAGTTTCATATCTCTGAACTCTTCTCCTCCAAACCTAAACAATTTATGGTTCACTTCCAAAGGTGTAGGTGCAACCCTGCAATCTTCCATTTTAAATTTGGTTAGCAAATTTTTAAGATACCTTTCTTGGGTCACATATACTCCATGTTGAGTATAAGAAATCTCCATTCCCAAGAAGAATGAAAGGTTTCCCAAATCACTGATTTTGAACTCTTTCTCCATCTGCTTCTTGATCATTTGTATTCCTTTATCATCTGTTCCTGTAAGTATTATGTCATCAACATAAATACAAACATAAATAAACCCATCTTCACTTGTTTTGACTAGCAAGCTACTATCTGCCTTTGATGCTTGAAATCCAAGGTCATTCAAGAATTTTACAAGCCTATAATTCCATGCCCTTGGGGCTTGCTTTAACCCATACAAAGCTCTCTTGAGCTTACACACATAATTTGGATTCACTTGATCTTTGAACCCATCTGGTTGCTCCATGTAGACTTCATCTGAAATGTAACCATTCAAGAAAGCATTTTTTACATCTAATTGAGATAACTTCCAACCTTTGCAAGCAGCAATTGCTATGAGTGTCCTGATGGTTGTCATCTTTGCCACAGGACTATAAGTCTCATCATAATCCACTCCATATGTCTGTGCATACCCTTTCACAACAAGTCTAGCTTTGTACCTAGACACACTTCCATCTGCAAATCTTTTTGTTTTGTAAACCCACTTACATCCAATAATTTTCTGGCTATTAGGTTTAGGAACCAGATCCCAAGTCTGATTCTCTATCAATGCATCATATTCCTCTTGCATGGCTTCTTCCCAATTTCTCTTGCCTTTGGCTTCATCATATGTAGATGGATCTTCATCTGCTTTTACCAAATAAGCATAATCTTTAGTAGTCAAGAATGAAGTGTCATAGCTATACCTTGTAGGTTGCCATTTGTGCCTAGATGACCTCCTCACTTCTGCACTTCTTGAGGTCTCTGGTTCATCACATTCTGGATCAAACCTTGGCCTCTCTTCAACTTCAACCTGTACTTCATTGTTCTCACTTTCATCAAGTAATTGAATCTTTGCTTTACCTTTCCTTTGATCCACTACTTCTTCATCATCTGCATGTATATTATATTTACTTGCATACCAAGTACCTTGCTCATCAAATGTAACATCCTTGGATACAAGGAATTGCTTTGTGGATGGACTCCACAACCTGTATCCCATTTGCTTATCATCATAACCAATGAATACATACTTTTCTGCCTTAGGCTCCAACTTATGCCTCAATTGAGATGGCACATATGCATATGCCAAGCATCCAAATATTCTGCAATGATCCAAGGTAGGTTTCTTACCCCACCAAGCTTCATATGGTGTCATACCCTGCAAAGCTTTACAAGGCAATCTATTAACCAAATATGTAGCTGTATTAACAGCCTCAGCCCACAAATAATTTGGGCAATTCTTCTCTTTCATCATGGACCTTGCAAATTCAACAAGAGTCCTATTTCTTCTTTCTGCTACCCCATTTTGTTGAGGGGAGTACCTGCAAGTAACTTCTCTCTTTATACCTGCATTCCACAAATAATCATTGAACTCATTTGAAAAATACTCTCCCCCTCCATCTGACCTTAGCCTCTTCAATTTTTGACCTGTAATCCTTTCTGCATATGCATGATAGTGTTTAAATGTATTAAACACTTCTGACTTTTCTTTAATCACATAAATTGTGATCCACCTGGTAGCATCATCAACATAAATGACATAATATCTTGAACCATTTATACTAAAGTCCTTTGAAGGACCCCACACATCTGTATGCACCAATTCAAGTCTTTCTGAATACATAAACCCATGCTTGGAATAGGATTGCTTATGAGCCTTACCTAATTGACATGCCTCACATCTGTATGTCATGTGTTGACCTGCAATGTTAGGCAATCCAAGCACTGAATCATTGTTAATCATTTCTTTAATACCTCTTTCATTAAAGTGTCCAAGTCTTTTATGCCAAAGATCCAATTCAGATACCTTCTGCTCTCCATATGTGAACATAGCATGTCCAACATTTCCTTGTACCTTCAATGTGAATAACCTTCCTTCCTTCTTTCCTGTAACAACCTGTTTATACCCTTGACTAGGGTCTTCAACATAAACTCCATCATTTGTAAACCTTACCTCATATCCTTTTTCCACAATTTGACCTACACTGATCAAATTCTTTGGGATTGTGGGAACATAAAGAACCTTACTCAGAAGAGTGCTCCCATCCTTAGCTTTGACTGAACCAATTGACTTTACCTTATGCTTTGTATTATCACCTGTCTGAACTGTATGATTAATTGCATTATGATCTAGGTCAGTCATCAAAGCAATATTTCCACTTAAATGATTACTACATCCTGAATCAATATAGAACACTCTCATGTCCTCATGTGAGGTTTCACATGTATTCATAATGAGAGTTGAGTCCTCCTTCTGATCTGATGCATAGTTGTAGTAGGTGTTATTATAGGATTGATTTTGGAAGCTTCTTCCTCCACCTCTTCCAAAAGAATTCCTACCACCTCTACCTCTGAAGTTTCCTCTTTGAAATCTACCACCTCTTGCTCTTTGATTAAAATTCTGATAATTACCATTGTTTTGATTATTATGCCAACAATCATGAGATAGATGATTGGTCTTACCACATATCCAACAAGCTCTTGTATTATCTTTGTTGTTTCTGCCTCTTCCTCTACTTCTGCCACTTCCTTTTCCTCTTATGAAATTTGCTTGGTTTGATGTACCTTCTTCTTCACCTGATTGTTGCTTCCCTTTGTTAGCTTTCTTTTTGTCTTTAGAGTACATTGCATGACCTGCACTCTTATCAACATCTCCTTTGACATCATTCTCAAAAGTTAGCATATGACCTAACAATTGATTCAAATCAGGAGTAAAGTGATCTAATGAAAGTTCTGTAGATAAAATGAAAGGCTTCCACTTCTCATCTCCTCTTAGCCCTGTGAGTATTTGTCTTACCAATTTGTCTTCTTCAATGTCTTCATCCACTGCACCTAGAGAATC
>MU260089.1:120000-132500 GCA_020310875.1 Ceratopteris richardii | reverse complement strand
TGCACCAACTTGAAAGATAAAAATTAATGCATACTAACTAAATAAAAAAAGAATTATTAACCTTATGAATAGAGAGCATACCCAAACTATAATTACAGATGCCCTTCAAAAAGGATAGGTTTTTATGCAGTGTACAATTGAAGTGGAGCAGTTACCTTCATCATCTAGTTTTTCAATAGATCTACCTTCCTGAATTATGTTCATCACCTTAACTTATGCAGGCAGAAAGATTTCCTTGTTTAGGCATCCATAAGTTTGATATCCATCTTCTCCATAGTGAGAATATAAATCAAGTGTTTTTGCATGCTCGATAAAACAATGGTGTTGTTTCTAGTAAATAGGTTGATGTCTTGTTTGAGTTTCCTCTTCAGCATGATTCTTAACTTGGTTATTTAAAGGTGGAGTCTTCTTTGAATTGTCCATATTTGTTGTATCAAGACTCTATCATTTACATCCTATAGAGATGTGCTTAAATCCGTTGGCCTTCTAAATATTGATATTTTCCATCTTCTTGAAATTTCTGGCCTTCACAACCAGATCCAAGAACTCCATGCATTTAGATCCTTTCATTTGGTAATGGATTTCCTCATGAAGGTATTTAATGAATTTTCTCTTAAATGAATCTCTATTGATCTCTTGTATATCTTTGAAGATGTAAAAACTTTTCCTTATACTCATCTAGAGACAAGGTAATCTCCTCATCCTCATTCTATCAAGACTTAGAGAGCTCCATCTTCTTCAAAATCTTCTTTCCATAAACCAAATTAGAATGCATCTAAGTCTACATAAAGGACTTCCATCACAACTAAGCAATACCATAAAGATGAAGGATCCTGAACTTTGCCTTGGACACCTCACTTAATTAAAAAAGATCAAAAGAGTCCTATCATTGATGAATCCATGGCTCCAAACATTCCTCAGTCTTCTTCTTACCATCGTGGTCATTCAATTTTTCATTCTTAAGGACTTGTTTAAGCAGAAATGTGACAACCAACATATGCTCATGATTGTGCTTCTTTCGTGCTCTCGACACGTTAAATTTTTTTCTGCCCCTTCATCATCTTTGTCATTAAGCTCCAGAAAACAATTTTTGGTGCCCACTAGTTTCGTTTTTCATCATTCTTTGTGTCTTATTCTCGACCAGAAGGAGAATCTTTCATTTGTGGCATGCTCTTGCACCACACAATGATCTCCTTACGAAAATTTGATCATCCCTAATGAAGGAAGTGTTCATTCAAAAAATTAATAAGGAATTGCATATGAAAGTGTTGCATGTAGAACTTTCATACAAGACATATGATTTAGTGGTTTGTTGCTTTCTTTAGTGACACCTAGAAAAAGTGGAAGCAAAAACAACAAAATATGTATATTTAACAACTAGAAAGTGCATGAAAACTTGTATGCATAAAAGTCATAGATTTGAATAACAATACAATACCCTACGTGCTTTAAGTGTTAGAAAAAATCACCACTTTTCTAGGCCTTGTAATTGAGAAAAGGTGTGGATTTCCAAATTGCTTGTTAGACATAGAAATAATCAATTATCCATTCTTCACAATGACATTAGAGCCACCCTAGGTCCATGTGAATTTACAAATATCAATATTCAAACCTACAAGTTCTGAAATTCTAGAGAGAGAATAACAATCATCTATTACTTTATAGTGAAATAATTTCAAACCCTCAAAGCAGGTACCTAAATCACAATTCATAAAACTTTCAGGGAGACACTTTTATTTTGCTATGCATACTCTAGCTTTTGCTCACACACTATTTTCCTAATTATTTCACTTTCATGTTTCAATTTCAACTGGAAAACATGTTAATGTTAAGCTGTATAGATATGATGTAAATATTTTCATCCCTAAATTCTATCTATATGCATAAATTGATCTCAAGACATATTCTTAAGATTTTTTTATGATGTATAAAAAGACTGGAATGTAACTATTTGAATATCAATAGGCTTATCACATCAAGGCACAACTACAAGAATTGATCTCATTTAAAATTCTTATTTAGATTTGCCACCACATAAATAGAATGCCATCCAAAAGAATGTAGATGAGGCATTGAGTAAAGAATCTTCTAGCGGTCAAGAAGATGTAGAAGATAATATGATGGACAAGGAAACCTGCTTTTGGAGGTTATGAGTAGCAAAACAACAAGACAAGAGAGGATTATATTGATAGAAGAATCTACAACTTCCCTATGCATCCTAGAAGTATACATGGCCTCACACAAACATTGGCAAAGACCTTTAGTGACACGATTGAAGTCTTGACGACCGAACATGAAAGATTTTGCACACATAAACCACACTATATGTCCTTTCTAATTGTTGGTGGAATTAAGTCCAAGCCTACACACTTGATCACCTCACATAAGTTTGATGTATTGACATTACACATGGAAGAACTCATATGTACAACCTCTTCTAACTTTGCTTCTAAATTACATTTGTAAGAGGTCATTAAACCCAGGGGGAGCTAGGAAGCATATAATCTTGTAAATTTTGGTAGTTGAGTCAAGAGACAAACAATCCTATACTTGAGGATGCACTTTATTGATAGATATTTGAATTTGAATTCAAATCCTTGGCTCCAACAAAAGCTATAAAAGAGGATATGAATAGCCCACCTATATCTCGAAGTTCAGAGGTCATATACATGTACTTTCATTGAGAAGAGAAGCTCATCTCATAGCTTACTCATTTCTCACTCATCGTGCAATGATTTATTGCCAATGACATTTTACTTTTACATGATTTAATACATACATGTTCATTACTTCCTACTCTCATATCTCTGTCACATGGTTCAATACATACATGTTTAATACACATGAATTTGTGTGAGTTGGGTCTCGTTGTATAGTGGATCATTTCTCTTGATTTAAAGCATGATAGCTCAAGCATATTGTGTCTTTTAATCCTAGAAAGGCTCATTAATAATGCTTCACGTGATCATCAGATATTAATCAATCATTGCTCACCGGTCTATGACTGTCAAGGCCCATAAAAGTTAGGATGCATGCTTGATTTGCTAAACATATTTCTTTGCATATAGTTTATCATTTTAGATGATTTCACTCATGATTGGTATCTTTTTAAAGCTGATTGAAGTTCCTCAAAAGGAATTTTATCAATTGTTGTTGTACTTAGAGAGTGGTGCAAAACTCTGAGTAGGTTTCTTAACAAAAATAGCAAGTTCTAGACCTTGGATCATATGCTTATCTATCTATTTTGATCCTATCATTAGTACATCATCTTCCAAGCAACATATGTGATCATTTATGCTTATTAGCTGGCTAAGAAGGTCCACAAGACTCTCCAACCATCACTTATAGTAGGTGTGAAGCACGTTTTAGCTACACCAACTCATCTCTTGTGATTATCCACCATCTCCTCCAACAATGATATTCGAGCAAGTTCAATCAAGATGGGAGATGGATTTCCATCCTTCATTGAAAAATTGGATAAGAACAACTACCTAGCATGGTCCCTAAGGATGCAAGCATATCTTCAAGGGAGAAGCATACTTGGATACATCTCAGGAGATGAAGACATGCCAATCTTCAGGAGCAAGAATCAACCAACAAGGGAAGAGCAAGAAAGGCTGACCACATGGTGTGCAAAGGATGCTCTTGCCAGGTCATATCTATTAAACTCAATCTCTGATTTCTTGTTACCACATGTTAGAAATTATAAGACCTCCCAAGGGACTTGGGACGTGCTTTCATCATACTTCTCCTCCAACACAAGAGCTAATAAGAATCAATTAAGGATGGAATTCGCAACCCTCAAGAAACAACCAAAGCATAGAATGGCAGATTATTTAACCAAAATGAAAGATGTTGTAGAACAGCTTGCAAGCATTGGAGAAGAGATAGAGGAAGAGCACGTAGTGAGGTAGATTATCAATGGAATAAAGGCTGATAACAAGTGGGAGTCTTTCACCATAGCAATGGATCTCTACATGGATATGCAAATACTTGATCTCAACGCTCTAATGGGACAACTCTTCACCCATTAGACATAGCTCAATAAAAATGGTGACAACTCAAAAGGTAATCAATCAGTAGTGCACTTCGAGAGTCTGTGTTGACCATGTACTAGATTTCATAAAAAAGGATTAACCCCATCTAAGGCAACACCTACTAATTACCTTTAATAGAGTCTATATTTAACATGTGATTTATTACTTTTATTATGTAATTCATTCATATTATATGTGTGTTTGTGTGTGTATATGTATGTATGTGCATGTAGTTGTGTGTGTATTATGTATGTATTAGCATGTAGGTATATATCTATATTTGTGTATGTGTGTGCATGTGTGTGTATTCATGTATGGGTATGTGTATATGTGTATATGTATATGTGTATTTGTATATGTAGGTGTAGGTGTATGTGTATGTGTTTATATGTGCATGTGTGTGTATGTGTATGTGTATGTGTATGTGTGTATATGCATGTGTATGTGTGTGTATATGCATGTGTATATGTTTGCGCATGCATGTGCATGTACATGTGGATGCATGTGCATATGCATGCATTTTTATGTGCATGTGCATATGTATGTGTGTATTTGCATATGTATGTGTATGTGTATGAGTATATGTTTATGTGTGTATATGTATGTGCACGTGCATGCATGTGCATGTGCATGTGCATGCATGTGCATGTGCATGCATGTGCATGTGCATGTGGATGTCCATGTAAATATGTGTGTGCATGTGTGTGTATGCGTATGTGTGTGTATGTGCATGTGCATGTGTAAATTTATGTGTGTGTATGTGCATGTGGATATGGATGTGTATGTGTGTATGTGCATGCAAATCTGTGTATGTGCATGTGCATGTGTATGGATATAAATATCTTTATGTGTGTGGTGTATGTATGTGAATGCATGAGCATTCATGTGCATGTATATGTGTATATGTACATGAAAACATGTAAGTGTGAGTATGTTAATTTATGAAAATAAAACAATTTAAATGATATGCTCGATAAAGTTCTTGAATAACCTATAACAAAGAAAGACACAGAGGGATACAGAGAGACAAAGATAGAGAGAGAGCGAGAGAGAGTGAGAGAACTCAAAAGAGAGGAGAGAGAGAGAGAGATCAAAAGAGAAAGAGGGAGATAGAGAGAGAGAGAGTGAGCAAAGAGATACAAAGAGGATAGAGACCGATAATAAAAGAAAGACCTCCAGCTCATAAGTGAAGTGCAAATATGAATGTTTATTAGGTCTTTGATGAGACACATGCAAAATGACCATCAAAGAGCCCTGTGTTTTCTTCATTTTGGCCAAAAGCATGCATCGTATAAGGGATATGGATTCATTGTATATGTGATCCTCACAACCTTTGCATATGCAACATCCCTGAGCATCCCATATGTGACACTTTTTAGCATCACATATGCAATGCTCATGTTGTGTCACATATGCAATGCTCACATATGTGACACTTTAATTACCTTTGTTAGGAGCCTCGTAAAGACCATCGACATTTGCATCATTTAAAGGACCATGTGCACCCAAAGCTCAATGTGATGGAATGCCCAATCAAGGAATGACAAAATTGTCTCACGCCAATCGTCACTATGCCCACGTATTCCTTTTTTATGGGGGAAGTATCTCAACCCCTAAGCAACGACGAAGTGTGAATGACCTCCACAGGTATCCTTCTTTGACCTCTGTACACCAAAAATGCTCTTACTCAGAGCTTATGCAGACAACTCTAGTGAGCTTTTGTACATCTGTAGTAGACACCAAGGGCTTTCCAACAAATCAAATTTCACTTCAAATGGATGCCTACACAAAGAGCAACAATGTCTACAACATGAGCTAGTTGAATGCTCACAACTGCTAGTCAAGCAGAGACCTCACTTCACTCCAACAAGCTTTTCTCAGAGATTATACAGAGAATGAATCTCAAACTTGGCTCAACTTTAGAACACTTTAATAGCTACCCAATGACACCAAAATCATAGCAAATGGATAAATAGAGAAGGACAACCAGCCCTTACAATACAGAGCAGAATATTTCCAACAGAGCCTACACACAGAGAGAGATATTAATCACACAACTTCACTAAAATGAATGTTGCTCCCAGACTACTCGGAGAATGCTCCAGAGAAATACTGAGCATAAAATAGAATCTAATAGATATCCAATGAGACAAGAATTACATCAAATGGATACAATATAAGAGAGAATCATTGCTAACAACTCAAGGGTAGAGAGTTGCAACACTCCCTGCGCACACACATAGATATGCCTACTAAAAGAAAACAAACAAGCAAGCAAGGGGCTAGCTTAAGCAAGGGGCTTGCTTATCACAACTCCAGCACTTAATGCTCACTTTACATGAGCTAAAACTCCAAGAAGATGGCCCAAAAGAAGTCAAGATACATGCTCCTTTTATAGTGAGAAGTGTGCCCCTAAAATCTAGGTTGATGGAATCTCGTGTCTTTTGGCTTCCTTTGATTGCTCCACATGTCCATAAAAGATTCCCCAGGAATTTGTAGCTTGAAGCTTAACACTCCACCTCAAGCTTCAATTCTTCGTCCTCATCCAAGCTCCTTCATGTTGATGCATTGCTTGAATTTTGAAATCTTCATCCCATCCAAAGCCTTTGTAAACATGTCGGCAACTTGGTCCTTGGTATCAATATGATGTACTGAAATTTCCTTGGATATCACCTTTTCCCTTGTGAAGTGATAGTGCACTTCAATATGCTTGGTTCTAGCATGATAGACATGATTCGATGCTAGATGAATGCTACTCATGTTGTCACAAAAAATTGGATATGTGTCAACCTGCAAATTAAGCTCCATAAATAACTTCTTAATCCACATTAGCTCACATGTGACTTGAGCCAAAGCTCTATACTCAACCTCAGTGGAAGATAATGCCACCGTGGGTTGCTTCTTTGAAATCCATGAGATGATCTTGCTACCTAGCATGACTAGGTAACCACTTGTACTTCTTCTATCCTCCTTGGAACCGGCCCAATCCGCATCAGAATAAGCTTTAACCTGCATATCATCATCAAATGAATAGAACAATCCTTCATTTATAGTGGCCTTAAGATATCGTAACATTCTTCTTGCAGCTTGCAAGTGTGTAGTCCTTGGACTATGCATAAATTGTGATAACACTCCAACTCCATATGCTATGTAAGGCCTAGCTATTGTGGCATAATTGAAAGAGCCTACAATAGATTGATACAAAGTTACATCCTCTAATGGCTCTCCATCAATGGAGCTTCGCTTTACATTAACTTCCATGGGATTTGAAATAGGCTTGCAATGTAGCAACCCAAACCTCTCAAGTAGGTCTAGAATATACTTACTTTGTATGAGCATAATACCTTCTTCTTTGTATACAACTTCAATGCCAAGAAAATACCTAAGATCTCCAAGATCCGATATCCTAAACTCCTTTCCAAGCTTTGCCTTGATCTCCTCAATGCCCTTTGTATCATTACCTGTAATGATAAGATCATCTACATACACACACATGTAGAATACAAGTTCTCCTCTTTGTTTGATGAAGAGAGATGGATCCGCCTTGCATTGATTGTAACCACATTTGATCAAATAGTCCACCAATCTTTGGTTCCAAGCCCTTGGAGCTTGCTTTAGGCCATAAAGTGCCTTCTTCAACCTACAAACATGATGTGGAAACTCTTTATGAACAAAACCTAGTGGTTGCTCCATGTATACCTCTTCGTCCAAGTCTCCATTGAGAAAGGCATTCTTGATATCCAATTGGAAAAGCTTCCATCCTTTGCTAGAAGCCATTGCAATGAGTGTCCTAATGGTGCTCATCTTTGCCACGGGGCTGAATGTCTCTTCAAAGTCCACTCCATAGGTTTGTGCAAAACCCTTGGCCACCAATCTTGCTTTGAACCTAGAAATAGATCCATCTGAATTCCTCTTTACTTTATACACCCACTTATTACCTATTACCTTCATGTTCTCCTTCTTGGTCACTAGAGTCCATGTTTGATTTTCCTCAAGTGTGTCGACCTCTTCTTGCATTGCCTCTTTCCATTTGGTGTACCTACTTGCATCTTCATAACAATCGGGCTCATGATCTTCTACTACTTTGTTCATATATATGCATAATGTTGCCATGTATGAATCATAAGTAAACCTTTGAGTTGGATACTTAACTCTAGAAGACTTTCTTTCTTCACCTTTCGGAGGAATAAACCTCCTTTGCCTTGGGAACTTGATCTCTTTCTTTGACGTGGCTTCTTTCTCCATCATGTGTCCTTCATCATCTTCAACTTCATTACCTTCTTCAACCAACTCCACCAATGTTGCTTTGCCTTTGTTGATTGATTGTGCTTCATAGCTTGATGAAGATCTCCCCCTCCATGGTGAGTTCTTGCTTGAACTATCTTCATTGATGGAACACCTTGGGCCGCTTAGCTCTAGGTCCATTCGTTCTTCATCATGTCCATGCTTTTCTTCTTCATAGTCCTGCATACAATCATACTTCTTATACCAAGGGAGTAGCTCATCAAATGCTACATCCCTTGATATCCTCAAGTCCTTTGTGTTTGGGTTGAAGCACCTGTAACCTTTATGATCATTTGAATATCCTAGAAACACACACTTTTCTGCCTTTGGTTGTAGCTTGTGCCGCAATTCACTTGGCACATGTACATAACAAGTACATCTAAATATCTTCAAGTGGGAAAGATCAGGTTTCTTACCATAATAGGCTTGATATGGTGTCAAGCCATGGATCCCTGAGGTAGGAGCCCTATTCATTAGATACATTGCGGTATTTGTTGCATCACTCCAAAACATGTTAGGTACATTCATCTCATTAAGCATTGCTCTAGCAATCTTGGCAATGTATCTATTCTTTCTCTCTACTACTCCATTTTGTTGGGGTGTGTACCTGCATGTTACTTGCCTCTTGATGCCTTGATCCATTAAAAGATCAGAAAAATCATTGGAGAAATATTCTCCCCCTCCATCGAACCTTAGCTTCTTGATATATGTACCTATTTCCTTCTCTACCATTGCCTTGAATGCTTTGAAACATGTAAACACATCTGATTTGTTTTTGATGAAATAAACCCAAACCATCCTTGTGCAATCATCTATGAAAGTGACAAAGTACTTGTTACCTCCAATGGATTGATCTTTGGTTGGCCCCCACACATTTGTATGTATCAACTCCAATGGATGTTGGCTTATGTAGCCACTCTTCTTGAATGGAAGTCTTGCTTGCTTCCCTAGTTGTCAAGATTCACATAAATGCTTCATAACCTTGTCCTTGGAAGTTGGGAAGACCTTCAGCCAGCCTCTTGGATTGCATTTCCTTCATTCTTTGTATGTTGATGTGACCTATCCTCTTGTGCCACAAGTCCAACTCTGAAATCCTCTTGTTTCCATATGTGAAGTAGACATGTTGAGTGGAATGAGAATTTACCTCCAAAGTGAAGAGTCTCCCTTGCTTCTTTCCTCTTGCTATGACCTTGTAACCTTGCTTAGGGTTCTCCACAAAGCATCCACCTTTGTTGAACCTTACTTGATAGCCTCTTTCAACCATTTGCCCAACGGACACCAAGTTCTTTGTGATAGTAGGTACATGCAAGACATCCTTGAGACATCTTCCTTCCTCCTTGTCGTCCAAAGCTACATCTCCAACATGGGAGATCTCATGGGCTGTATCATCACCTGTTTCTACATGTCCTTTACCTTTGGGAACATGTAGATTAGTAAACCAAGAAGCATTGCAACTCATATGGTTGCTACATCCACTATTCAATATACCAAGTGTTATCTACTTTGCTTGAATTCCCATTCATGTGCATCATCAAGAGATTGTCATTTTTTGAACTTGTAGAAGCATAATTACCTTGGCCTTTGTATGAAGAACCTTGATTATAGCTCCTTTGGTTTCCTCCTTGGTAGCAATCTCTAGCATAGTGGCCAAACTTGCCACATATGTAACATCCTTTGCCATCTTGATTCCTGTTTTGTTGATGTCGTCCTCCTCTTCCTCTTGTTCTTCCTCTCCCTCTTTGTGATGAGGTGCCTTGGTCATGTACTTGATTGCTTGAGTGGCATTGCCTTCCTCCAAACCTTCCTTTGCCCCTTCCTTGTCCTCGTCTTCCTTTGCCCCTTTGATTACCTGCATAGAAAACTTGTGCATCCTTGCTTTTAGTTGAACTTCCACCTATGTTCATTTCTTCGGTGACCATGAGAGCAACGAATTGCTAAAAATCGAGAAGATTATCCCTTACATAAACTGAAGTGGTAAAGGGTTTCCACTTCTCATCATCTCTCAAACCATTGAGAGTATAAGCCACAAGATCGTCATCATCTACGTGGCTTCCAATGGATCCTAATGCATGTGATAACTCCTTGACCTTAAGTATGTAGTCATTTATGCTACTCCCTGAGCTCTTTCTAAGGTTTTTGAGCTCATTTTTGAGTTGGATCTTCCTTGCTTTGGTGCTTGTTGAATAAAGCCTTTCAAGTGTCTCCCATACCTTCATGCTTGAATCCAAGTCTTGGATATGGCCGATCATGCTATTGCTAATGCGTTGGGAAAGAATAAAGATAACCCTCTTGTCTCTTTCATTCCATTCCCT
The DNA here is from genome assembly GCA_020310875.1 of Ceratopteris richardii. Lineage (NCBI taxonomy): Eukaryota > Viridiplantae > Streptophyta > Polypodiopsida > Polypodiales > Pteridaceae > Ceratopteris > Ceratopteris richardii. The sequence continues at coordinate 121,867 of MU260089.1, read as the reverse complement.
AAAGGCCCTTCTCTGGTCATTGGTTGGATTCTCATCCAACCTAGGTCTTGGTTCACTTCCACTAATCAACCCCCAAAGGCCCTTGCCCATAAGATAGTTGGAGATCCTAAATCTCCATGGTTGATAGTTTCCTTTGTCTAGCTTTTCAATTTGAGTGTTGAAGTCTCCCATATCTAGTCTTTGATACTTGACCTAGCCCTTGGCTAATGCTCCAATGTGTGCAAAATGAAAATGAGGCTCTTAGGTTACCTCAATCCAAAGCTTTCCTTAGATGGACACCTTGTACTCTTGAAACTTTAAGTAGAATAGCTCCCCCTTGATGTGAGCTACCTCAAAGAAGATTTTGTTGATGCAAATCTTCAACCACCAACTCCAAGAAGTCTTCTTGCTTGTATGTGATACCTCCAAGATGCCCAAATGCTTTGATACCACTGATGGGGGAAGTATCTCAACCCCTAAGCAACGACGAAGCGCGAATGACCTCCACAGGTATCCTTCTTTGACCTCTGCACACCAAAAATGCTCTTACTCACAGCTTATGCAGACAACTCCCATGAGCTTTTGTAGACCGGTATAAGACACCAAGGGATTTCCAACAAATCAAATTTCACTTCAAATGGATGCTTACACAAAGAGAAACAATGTCTACAACATGAGCTAGTTGAATGTTGACAACTGCTAGTCAAGCAGAGACCTCACTTCACTCCAGCAAGCTTTTCTCACACATTATATAGAAAATGAATCTCAAACTTGGGTCAAATTTAGAGAGCTATAACAACTACCCAAATACACCAAAATCATAGCAAATGAATAAATAGAGAAGGAGAACCAGCCCTTACAACAGAGAGCAGAATATTTCCAAGAGAGCCTACACACAGAGAGAGATATTAATCATACAACTTCACTAAAATGAATGTTGCTCCCAGACTACTCAGATAATGCTCTAGAGAATTGATGAGCATACAATAGACTCTAATAGCTATCCAATGAGACAAGAATTACATCAAATGGATACAATATGAGGGAGACCCAATGCTAACAACTCAGGGGTAGAGAGTTGCAACACTACCTACACACACACACATAGATATGCCTACTAAAAGAAAACAAACAAGCAAGCAAGGGGCTTGCTTATCACAACTCCAGCACTTAATGCTCACTTTAAATGAGCTAAAACTCCAAGAAGATGGCCCAAAAGAAGTCGGGATACATGCTCCTTTTATAGTGAGAAGTGTGCCCCTAAAATCTAGGAACTACCTTTCCAAATCAGCCTCCTAACTTGGAGGACTTAGTTGAGATGCCTTGGGGAGTGGTTGAGTGACTTTTCTTGATGGAATCTCGTGGCTTTTGGCTTCCTTTGATTGCTCCACATGTCCATAAAAGATTCCCCATGAATTTGTAGCTTGAAGCTTGACCCTTAACCTTTTCTGCTAGAACCAATAATAACATTACAATTTAAGAGATCATGGACTCTACATCTTTCATTTAGAAATCTGATGAACAAGCCAAGCATCTGCATAAGAGTGTATATATATATATATATATATATATATATATTCTTATGCACATGAAATCACACACATACACACACATACACACAAATACACTCACACTTAGGAACACACATGGACAAATGTTTAGAAATACACACATCTACTTTTGTGCACACAAGTACATATATAGGCATAGAGTTTTCCACACTCATAGATATGTTGATATAATTTGGTAGTGATGTGTGTGCATGAGCTTAGGACCACAAGGATACTTTCTACACTAAAACATATGAGCCTTATACTAATTCTAGCCATACTGACGGTAACCCCTAGCATCGGTATGACCGTCAGGAATGTTTAGGAAAAAACAAGCT
>MU260089.1:97500-110000 GCA_020310875.1 Ceratopteris richardii | reverse complement strand
CATTAGTTAGAATGATCTTACCAACTCAGGATCAGAGGAGTTATTAGTAGATGTGATAGTATTCCGTTTGGGGGAGGGTCTAAGGGAGCGAAAGAAACTAGACTACAAGGTAATATGTTTAAGTGCCCCACTATCAAAGTACCAAACATCTGAGTCTACTTCTAACACACATTGCTCATGAGAAGATGTGTGAAAGCTTAAAAGAGTAGTAAATGCCCATTCTTCAGTATAAAGAAGATTAGCGTAATATACTTAAAGTGTAGAGGCCTCTCTTAAAACAAGTATAGCCTCTTTTTTCTATTACTCTTTCTTAGCAAGTTTAGGAGAACTCTTTATGATGATCATTTGAATAACACTATTTTCAAAACTCCCTCTGCATTTCCGTTTTCTATTCATCTTTATCTTTCTTCTTTAATTGTGCATGAATGGTGTGTTTCTCCTTACTAGTCAATGAATTCCATTTACCTTTGTCCTTCTAAATAGCTAAGAAAACTAGAACATGAAGATTCAAAGTGTTCTACCTAGACCAATGTTTCTACAAAAAAACAAAGATAAATCGTCAAATGTTAAGGTCTTTGGTTGACATAACTCTACTATGAATCTAGAATATCGTTAGGAAGCATCTTTGCAAGTGAATTATCTAGCAATGACTCATAAGGGTTATGCACCCTACGTACAAGATGGTAGAAGAAAACCTTGTAAAAAGGAAACAAAGTACCATCCATGTTCCTAAGTGTATGCACACATCACTACCAAATTATATCAACATATCTATGAGTAACAAAACACTATGCCTATACCTATGCATGTGTGCAGAGAAATAGATGTGTGTATGTCTAAACATTTGTTCATGTGTGTTCTTGAGTGTGAATGTGTGTGTACATGTGTGATTTTGTGCACATAAGAGTGTACACCCACACACACACACACACACGCACACACACACATATATTAGAGAAAGGTGAATACATAAAGGTGAATACATAAAGGCTTTTGACTTAATGCATCACCAACCTTATTTTCCTTACCATCCAAACACTTCATGTTAGAATCATACTTGCTTAATAATTCAATCCAATGATTTCACCTATTGTTAAGAAATGGTTGTGTGAAAATGTATTCTAGACTCATGACCTGTTTTCAATTCAAAATTAACCACTAATAAAATGTCTCCAATGCTTAAGTGCATGTCCAATAGCACTTCTAGATAATGATTATGACAATTAACTTGATGTTTATTTAATTTCCTAGATTCATATGCAACCACTTTACCATCTAGTGAAAGAACAAGTCCTATTTGACTAACACTGCATCCCATAGAACCACATAAGTTTTTCCCATTTCTAGTATTTTTCCAAACCAAATGATTTTTGATAGGTGTCACTCCACACAAAGCTAGAACCTATGTAGAATCTCATTTGTAAGAAGATGATGTATTTCAACACTATGTAACTTTGTAAATGAAAGCTATATCTTCTATTGTGGTAATCTATTTCTATAGATATATCACTATTGTACCGAAGTTGTACTGTATGAAGTCTGTGCACAAGTAGTAAGGAACAAAAATGCATGTTCAAGAATACTGTATATTTGTAAATTCCCGTTCCTGAATCACTTTACTTTGGGTATCTAGTGTTGTACTAAACAAGAACGGCATAACATATTGGCGACCACAATGGGATGGGGTACCAAAACACAATAGAGAGTGGATTGATGCCATTGCAAAGTGGTAAGGAGTACTTGGAAAAGACCTACCATCATGAGTATTTAGACGAATTCTTTCAACATGCCCTAGCAACACTGAAACTTGAAGATATTCCTCTTGAAGGTGCAATTACCATTTTGGAGGAACTGCTGTATTGGGTGGAAACCAGAGTTCTACCTCTAAGGATTTTGAAGGACTTACTCTTTGAGTGGAGGGATGGCAAGCTAACCAAAGTCCTATGGCAAGGGGGAATTCAGTGGAACCGACTAGCAAAGCCACCTGTAGGAAGAAATATACCCTCCTAAACTAGGCGAAAGTGGCGACAACGAACCCCCACCAGAGTTGAAGTTAGCCCGAGTTCTTTTGACTCAATTCGGTACTTTATGGAAGCTTACAAATCTGATGCCGCATAGACATGAATTGCGAGGGCTCAATTACACTCGTTTCCATGGGCGAGTGGACGAGGACTTGGATGCGCATGTACACACATTCAAAAATCAATATATATGTATACATCGTAACTTACATGATGATAGGCATAAGTTTTAGGTATTCCAAGCCATGCTGGTAGGTGATGTAGTGAAATGGCTTATCGAGTTCCCTTCATATTATTTTTCAGCCTATAATGAGTTGAAGGATGCATTCTTAGAGCGATTCCGAACCACCAAGAGCATTTCAAAGCTCTATTCTTCACTCCAGTATATGATGCAAAAAAGAATGGTAGAACAATATGTGTTGGATTTCACATCAATGATGTAGTATTTCCTGACACACAAATATCCTTCCAAAGAAATGTTAACAGAATTTTTTGTTGATGGACTTCAACCACCTATCAAAGAGAAGATTTATATCTACATGCTGGATCAATCTCGCACACTTGATCAAATCATTGACTTAACCACAAGGATGGACTGGAAAATACAATTTGCTAGCTTGGGCTTTGAGAATACCAATCTTTTGCTCAAGAAAGTTATGACTCTAGAGAAGTAGTTATATTGTTTACAGTTTAGGAATATGGGACATATCATGGCTGACTGTGCATTGAACTAGGTATTTTGTCCAATTTGTAATATGACTAACCATATCTTGGAGGAGTGCCAATTTAATGCAAGGAACACTCGGGTGGCTACTACACACGTGGATGTTCCTTTGTGGAAAGCGAATGCACCTAGATATAAGCCACCAACCTCCTCCGAAAAATGGCAGGAGAGTCAAGATGCTAGATTTTCACCAATATCGAAGTAATTGAGGGAATTGATCGATTCAATGCCAGTTCTGTTTACAATATGACCACAAACGATGGGAATGCAAGGAGGCCAAAGAGTATGATCAGTGGAAAAAGGAAGCAAAGCTGAAGGCACCCATGGCTAACATGGTGACCTTGGAGTATTTAAAACCTTTAGCATCAGTGGCCAATAGGTCGCAGAAGGAGTATCGGAGTGGCCCGACATTCTATTATCCACCACCTGTGGAGGAGAAACACAAACTCAAGAAAGTAGTCTAGTGGGCAACGGTTACCCTTTGCATTATGTAGAGCCTCCATTAATTCGAGTGGAATTTTCCAGAAAAGATCGACATCAAAAATTGAGTATGAAGGCCAATGAGTCTATTCAAGAGACAAAGGAGAATGCTCGGCCACCAATCACTTCAGCATTATTGTAAGTGATGCAACCAGAGTCTATTGACCAAGAGATTACTACCAGGATTCGGAGTCAGAATGCCTCGACAAAACAGAAGCATGAGAATATGAAACTTGGAATATCAGTAGATGGTGCGAACTATGAGTTTCTATAGGATTAGGTCGGGAAATCTATTTGTTCCTCTATGGATTCATTGGATATAACCAAGTTTGCATGCTGGAAGTAGACATACCTAAAATAGCATTTATTACAAACTAGGGAGTATTTGCCTACATAGTCATGTGGTTTGGGTTGCAAAACGCGCCAAGAACTTTCAAATGTTGTATGCAACAGATATTTGCTCCCTACCTTACATCATTTATGCACATTTTCCTAGATGACTTTTTAGTTTTCCGCACAATGGCCACACACTTGGAACATTTATGTGCCTACTTCGATTCTTGCAGATAGGTGCACCTTTGTTTGAATCCGAAGAAATCGACTTTCGTCGTAAAGTGCGAAAAGTTGTTGGGCCATGTTATTTCCAAAAAAGGTATTGTAGTAGACCGAGATAAATTTCAAGTAATACTAGAGACCCCGGCACCTGGGAAGCCAAAGGAGGTCTTATGATTCCTAGAGCAGGTCCAATGGCACAAGAGACATATACACGAGCTTCCATACATTGTTATTCCTTTGAATAAGTTAGCACATGTTCAACTGGCCAAATTTGTATAGAGGGATGATGCCAAGACTGCCTTTGAGCACTTACCAAAAATGTTAGCTACAACACCTATTCTTAAAGCCCCAGATTGGAAGCAGCCATTTTATGTATTTGTGGATGCTTCACACAAAGCTATTGGAAGTCTGCTTATGTAGAAGGAAGACCATAGCTTGTCCGCCTTGTTTATTGTGCTAGTCGATGATTGACAACTGAAGAACAGATTGTCCACCATTCAATAAACAAGTTTTGGCATTATTTGTTGGGATGGGCGTGTCAGGGGAGCACTAGATTGTGCTCTCCAACTTCACTAGACAAGATTTTGGAAATGTACTTTTGATTACAAGAGCACGCACAAAGGGAAAATGATACAAGAATACGTTACTAATACAAGATGTCCCACAACCCGGGACCGATAGGTATGGAAAACTAGACTAAAGATGATATAGGAGATCCCACAGATTGTAGGTAAGGAACAAGATATCAGGATTACAAGAAGTCCCTTTTGGGAGATGAACTAGATACAAGAAAGAACTCGACAAGATCTCGTACTATAGGTTTTACTACAAATGCTCTAAAAAGTGTTGCTTGATTCAATGGATGAGTGGGAAATTATGCTTCCCATTGTACTCTAGGCGTATAGGACTTCCCACAAAGTTTTAGTTGGCAATACACCTTTTAAATTTCTCTATGGATAGGAGGCAATTCTCCCATTTCAATTTGCGGTACCAAGTCTCTAGATTGCGGTAAGAAAGAGATTGGTTCCAAAGGATTCCTTTGCTTATAGAATGGATCAACTACAACAACTAGATGAACTGAGATATCACATGTTATTACAATTACAGAAAGTACAGAGTAGATAGAAGAAGTGGTATGATTGGAATCTATGAACTAAGATTTTTTGGCGTAGAGATTTGGTGTTGTATTTTCACTCTAAAATGAAGAGAAAAATGGGAGAATTAAAATTATGTTGGAATTGTCCATTTCAAATTCACGAGATGTGCGGACCAGGTTTTTTTTGGCTAGCCACATTGGCTGGAGAAGGTGTACCGATGGTAATAAATGGGTCCAAATTATGGCCCTATCAAACTTCCAACTGATAATATTAATTCTAATAAAAAAAGGATGAATATATATCAGGTTCATGGGATATTAGTAATACTGCACAGTGTAACTACTCTACATGCAATCGTACATGCAATGAACAAGGGGCGACGACCACAACATTTCAAATATGATAAGTGTTCCTTTTTTTGTGAGCCATGAATAAGTGCAGATTCGAGAGTTAAGATCCCATAATCAGCAATCATGGCACAGACTTGCAACTCTCTACATAGGCAAGCAGGCCATAAAGGGCTGTGCACTTTTGTCGAATTCGACTTATTTGGAGTGTGTGTATATAGATGGATTACAAGGATCAGTGGTTCAACCTTCTATAGCAGTGAAGCAAGAAAGAAGCAGTACAACTATGGCAATATCCTTCTCTAATTGCCATCTACTGTACATCCCACAAAAACTCTCCCACGAACAAAAGGATTGGTTCAACTGTGGAGGCTTATTGGAGTGTTCCATTCTAGATTGGAGGAGAATTCATCCTCACCCACAGACAAAAAATATTGCAATGGAGATAGCTAGGCACACGGATGGTAATGACATCAATGCAGAAGAGATGAATATCATAATAGGGCAAGAAGTCTTTCAATTGTCATCTCTATTAATTGCAAAGAGCTTTAATGTTAGGATCAATGGGATCACAGCCAACATTGAGCCCATAGAAGCAGCATAAATTTGTGATTTACTCGGTAAGCCATGTTTGGGGGAATATAAATTTGATCCGCTCCTCGACGACAACCCTCTAAAGCTAGGCTTACTAGTGACAACAATGATCATCAACTTGCAAGCAAAACACTATGGATTATCTCAAGAGCTCTTTGCTTTGGTGAAAGAATGTGCTAAGAAAGAGGTTAGTTGGGTTGAAATCATTTTCCAAAAATTAGAGGAAGAAGTTAGAAGGCTCTTCAGATGTACCAGATGGGTAGTGAACGTAGTGTTGGATTCCAAGATGGGAGTAGTTTTCATTCTCTTTTTTATAGAGACCCCAAAATACTTACCTTGAGAATACATAGTATGCTCAATAAAACTTTTCTTGGATATCCTTAAGAAGAGGGCGGCAGAGCGAAAACCACTGGGTGACACTTCTCATGAGTAGATGGAAATGGAGAGAGATGAGGATGAGGAGTCTAGGAGGTGACAGGTAGAGGAGAATCAACAGTGGTAAGCGGAGAGGAAGGCCAAGGAAGAAGCAGACCGAAAGGCTAGGGAAGAAGCGAAGAGGAAGGTGAGGAAAGACAAAGTAGCAAGACAAGGAATGGAAGAAGAAAGGAGACGATAGTTGGAGGAAGAATAAAGAAAGATAAGAGAAGGGGAAGAAAGGTAAGAAAAGGTTTTTGAGGAAGAAAGATGCAAAAAACAACAACATTGTTAAGAGTGATGGTTGGATGCACTCAAGAAATGAGTTGGTGCTGCTATACCTGCTTCACACCAGCCCTCCTTTGATTCGAGAAATTCTTAGTACACACCTTGAGCTTTCAAATGATACCAAGAAAGCATATATGTGCTTTGCAAATGATTGTAATGACCAAATCAAAACAGACAACTTTGCACTTCACAAATTCTAGAAAACTTGTTATTTCTGTAGTGATACCTGCTCAGTGTTATGCTCAGTGTGACCAGCACACTTGCAATTGAAACAATTCCTTTTGGGAGTATTAAAGTACCTTAATAAGCTACCATTTGCAAGTGGAATGGGAAGAAATGATAAACCACATCCAGAGAAATTGATTTAGCAAAATTATGATTACCCCCGACTTTTTAGGAGAGTTGCAGAGATAGACCAGAGGTGACTTCGAAGCAGATTTCTCCAAAATGGCTGAACGAAATCTTCTGAAATTTTGTATGCTTGTAGAAGACCTTGAGCTGGTTCCAACGAGCTATTAAACTCTTGATTTGGTTCAGTGAGCACTGAGAAATGCTCCTTGGAAGGTGACAGACTTGAAGTAGACAACACAGAGAACCAGATATGATGAATGTGTATATATCTATTGATTGATATGATTATACAAGCTCATTAGCATGACAAGCATAGCTAATTGAGGTGTGGTGGTGTAGGCTATGGAGTAGCACTAACACACACATAGTTACAATAGTAGAATGCCTCGGGGAGTGAGCTAAAGTGAGTGACACAGTAACCCGCGAGTTTTGCCTTCACTTTTTATATGAGTTGAAGGTTAATTTGAATTTCAAATTCAAACTTAGGCTCCCTAGAATATCTCTACTAAAAGTAGGGAGATATTCTCTCCATTAACTCAACTAAGAATCCACGACTAATCAAGTTGGTGTGATTACATGAGATGCCAAGTCATTCTAGACTTTTACAAAAGAGTAAATGGTAAGGAACTTTAAGCATAAGTTCCTATGGATCTTCCCTTATGTGGACTCTTCAAAATCAGATGTCCTAGCCAAGTGTGATGGCTTGAATTGCACCAACAGCTCCCCCTCAAGCCAAACACTTTGGCTTAAGTCTTCATCTTCTTCATCTTTAGTCTTCAACCACATCCTGCAATCCAATCATGGATTTAAATCTGCATAATTTGTTTCCATCTAATGCTTTAGTGAGTAAATATGCACATTGCATATTGGTAGACACATATGTTAATTGAATCTCCTTGCTAAGTAACTTCTCCCTCACATATTGGTAATGAACCTCTATGTGTTTGGTTCTGGCATGATATATTGGGTTGGCTACAAGGTGAAGAGAGCTAGTGTTATCTCCAGAGATGATTGGTGGCCTTGTATATAGGCCTAACTCTGTATATAGAAGCTTCAACCAGATAGCTTCTTGAGTGGCATTGGCAAGCCCTCTATACTCTGCTTCAGTGGATGACAATGCCACTGTAGGTTGTTTCTTGGCTGACCAAGAAATAGGCTTATCTCCTGCAAAACAAATGTATCCTGAGGTGCTTCTCCTATCATCCTTGCATCCTGGCCAATCTGCATCTAATGTCAATATGTGATGTATAAGGAAAGTACAAACCATGACTTTGAGTTCCCTTCAGATACTTCAAGATCTTCTTTGCTGCCTCTAGGTGAGGTACCCTTGGTTTGTGCATGAATTGACTAAGCACACTAACTCCATATGCTATGTCAATTCTTGTCAAGGTAGCATAGTTCAAACTACCTACCATACTTTGGTATCCTGTGATGTCTTGGACTTCTTCTCCTTCATGAGCACTTAGCTTTAGGTTGACCTCCATTGGAGTAGTAGATACTTTAGCATCCTGCAAGCCAAACTTCTTGACCATATCCTGCACATACTTCTTTTGAGTGATATATATACCTGAGTTGGTGTAGACTAACTCAAGACCTAAGAAATACTTCAATAATCCAAGATCACTAATCTTGAATTCTTTCATCATGTCCTTTGATGTGTCTAATCCCATTGACATCATTGCCTATAATGATGATGTCATCAACATAAACACACAAGTAGATTACCTCTGTACTACTTCTCTTTATGAATAGAGAAGTGTCTGCTTTACTCATCACAAATCCTTGGTCTTGGAGGTAGGTTGTCAACCTATAATTCCATGCTCTAGGTGCCTGCTTTAAACCATACAGAGCCTTCTTCAATTTACAAACATAATGTACCTTTTTTGGATCTTCATAGCCAGGTGGTTGTGACATGTAGACTTCTTCAGATATCCATCCATTCAAGAAAGCATTCTTGACATCTAATTGGTACATATTCCAATTCTTGGATGCAGCTACACTCACCAATATTCTGATAGTTGGCATCTTGGCCAGAGGAGAAAATGTCTCTTCATAATCAATGCCTTGGGTTTGTGCAAAACCCTTGGCTACCAACCTAGCTTTGTACCTGTTTATGGTTCCATCTGAATTCCTCTTTAGCTTGTAGATCCATCTGGATCCTATCACCTTCATAGATTCCTTCTTGGGTACCAAATCCCAAGTATCACTCTCCTTGAGAGCTTCCATCTCTTCATCCATGGCTTCTTTCCACTCTGGTTTGGTGATTGCTTCTTCATAGGTACCTGGTTCTTCATTCAACAAGTCCTTTGCAAGATATACAGAATGTTTAGTTACAAGTGATGTGTCATACCCAAATCTGATAGGTCTTTTGCTTTCTCTCTGAGATCTTCTAATTGCTTGAGTTGAGGATTCTGGTATATCCTCTAGCTTTTTCATCTTCATCTTTCCTTTGGACTTCCAAGCCTTGAATTCCTCAAGGTTTATTGTATCATCATCATCTGAGCTTGAATCTTCTTTCTGAATTGATTCCTCCTTGGCGAGCTTTGGGAAATCCTCTTCCATGTCATAGGGTAGACTAACCTTCTTGCATTCATTCTCATACCATGAGTCATTCTCATCAAAGATGACATCTCTGCTTACCTTGAAGCCTTTGTTTGTTGGGTTGTAGAATCTGTATCCCTTTTGGTTCAAATCATAACCAATGAAGATACACTTTTCAGCTTTAGGGTCTAGCTTTCCCCTTACCTGTGAGGGAATATGCACATATGCTACACAACCAAAGATTTTACAATGATCCAGAGAAGGTCTCTTACCATGCCAAGCTTCATATGGTGTCATGCCATCAAGTGATTTGGATGGCAACCTGTTGATAAGATAGGTGGCAGTGGATACACTCTCTGCCCAAAGATAATTTGGCAACTTCTTTTCATTAAGCATAGACCTAGCTGTTTCTACAATGAGTCTATTCCTTCTTTCAGCTACCCCATTTTGTTCAGGTGAGTACCTTGTAGTAATCTCCCTTTTGATGCCTCTTTCCTGCAAGAAATCTTCAAACTCATTGGAGAAGTATTCTCCTCCACCATCTGACCTTAACCTCTTCAAGCTTCTTCCTGTTTGATTTTCAACAAGTGCAAGATACCTCTTGAAACAATTAAACACTTCATCTTTATGCTTCATAAAGTATAAAATGGTCCATCTGCTATAGTCATCAATGAAGGACACATAATACCTTGAACCTGAAATAGAAGGGTCCTTGCTAGGTCCCCAAACATCTGTGTGTACCAAGTCTAGGTAGTCTTCATGCATGAAACCTTTCCTTGAATATGGTAACCTGTGAGACTTACCAAATTGACATGATCCACACTTGTAAATCATGTGTTGCTTGGACACATTAGGTATCCCAAGCACACATTGATCCCTGCACATTTGCTTTAGGGTTCTTTCACTTATGTGCCCTAATCTCTTGTGCCATATTTCTAACTCTGAAAGTGTTTGATCCTTGTAATTATACAAAGCAATGTTCTTGGTGTCTTCTAGCTCAAAAGTAAACAATCTACCTGATTTTTCTCCCTTTGCTATCCTTCTGAATCCATGTCTTGGGTCCTCCACATATGCTCCATGTTGTGTGAATCTGACCTGCAAACCTTTCTCCACAATCTGACCAACACTCATTAGATTCTTGGTGATGGTTGGTACATAGAGTACCCTGCTCAATAGATTCTGGTTTCCATCACATGTCTTCACATTTCCAATCTTAACAACAGAGTGTTTAGTATCATCACCTGTTTGTACCTGATGTTTGCCCTTGGGTTCTTCCAAATCAGAAAGTAATGCCACATTGCCAGCTACATGGTTAGAACATCCTAAGTCAATATAAAATAAATGATCATCATTTGTACCTGCCTTGGAGGTCATATTCATGATTAATAGGGAGTCATCTTGCTCCTCTGTGTAGTTGTTGTAGTCTCTTCTATTTCTGAATCCACCTTGGTAGTTACCATTGTGATTGTGATTGTAGTTGTTGTTGTATTGATTGTTGTATCGATTGTAGCTTTGATGTTGGTTGAATCTGCCTCTCCCTTGAGAGTATCCACCTCTTGAGTAGCCTCTTCCTCTCTGATTCTTGTAGTTCTTGTAGCATTCATCTGTGGTATGATTGGACAATCCACAAATGTTGCATGGTGATGAGTTGTAGGGTCTCCCCCTACCCGACTTACCTCCTCTGCCTCTTCCTCTAGATGATCTACCTCTCCCTGCATAATTAGCTTGGGAGGTAGAGCCTTCTTCATCCTGTTTCTTCCCTTTACCTTTATCTTTAACTTTCTTATCAGTATAGAGAGCAGAGGGGTTATTACCTTTTGATTGATCTCCTGCCTTTGTAAACTTTGCTTCATGTGTAAATAGTTGGCCCATGAGTGTTGTGAGATCTGGGGTATGCATGTCCATATAGAGGTCCATTGCAGTGGTGAAACTTTCCCACTTATCATCTGCCTTGAGTCCATTTGTTACTTGTCTGACTATTTGCTCCTCTTCAATCTCCTCTCCAATGCTTGCTAGTTGGTCTGCCACATCTTTAATCTTTGTCACATACTCTGAGACTGATTGCTTGGGTTGCTTCCTAAGAGTTGTGAATTCAATCCACAGTTGATTCTTCCTGGCCCTTGTGTTGGAAGAAAAATAGTTTGACAAGGTTTCCCAAGTCTCTTGGGAAGTCTTACAGTTCCTTACATGAGGTAAAAGAAAATCAGATATAGAGTTAAGAAGGTAAGACCTTGCCAAAGCATCCTTTGCACACCATTGGTTGAGTTTCTCATGTTCATCCTTGGTAGGTAGTCCTCTAGTTTTGAATGAGGGTAATTCCTCATCTCCTGATATGTATCCAAATAAACTTCTGCCTTGTAGATAGGTCTTCATTCTCAATGACCAAGCTTGGTAGTTGTTCCTGTCCAATTTGTCAATGAATGAAGGAAATCCATCACCCATGTTTACCTTCTTTGCTCTGATACCACTGTTAAGAGTGATGGTTGGATGCACTCAAGAAATGAGTTGGTGGTGCTATACCTGCTTCACACCAGCCCTCCTTTGATTCCAGAAATGCTTAGTACACACCTTGAGCTTTCAAATGATACCAAGAAAGCATATATGTGCTTTGCAAATGATTTGTGTAATGACCAAATCAAAACAGACAACTTTGCACTTCACAAATTCTAGAAAACTTGCTATTTCTGTAATGATACCTGCTCAGTGTTATGCTCAGTGTGACCAGCACACTTGCAATTGAAACAATTCCTTTTGGGAGTATTAAAGTACCTTAATAAGCTACCATTTGCAAGTGGAATGCGAAGAAATGATAAACCACATCCAGAGAAATTGATTTAGCAAAATTATGATTACCCCCGACTTTTTAGGAGAGTTGCAGAGATAGACCAGAGGTGACTTCGAAGCAGATTTCTCGAAAATGGCTGAATGAAATCTTCTGAAATTTTGTATGCTTGTAGAAGACCTTGAGCTGGTTCCAACGAGCTATTAAACTCTTGATTTGGTTCAGCGAGCACTAAGAAATGCTCCTTGGAAGTTGACAGACTTGAAGTAGACAACACAGAGAGCCAGATATGATGAATGTGTATAT
>MU260089.1:65000-77500 GCA_020310875.1 Ceratopteris richardii | reverse complement strand
TCCGAGGTCACTTATTTTGAACTCCTCCTTCATTTGACTCTTTACCTGTTTGATTCCTTCAAGATCATTGCCTGTGATAATAATATCATCAACATACACACATAAATAGATCACTTCAGATCCATTCCTCTTTATGAACAAAGAGGTATCCGCCTTGCTAGCTTTGAATCCTTGGTCCTGCAAATAAGTAACCAATCTGAAATTCCAAGCTCTTGGAGCTTGCTTCAATCCATACAAAGCTTTCTTTAGTTTGCATACATAGTTAGGATGATGTGCATCCTCATATCCAGGAGGTTGTGCCATATACACTTCCTCAGAAATCCATCCATTCAAGAAAGCATTCTTTACATCAAGTTGATAAAGATTCCAATTTCTAGATGCAGCAAGACTAATGAGAACCCTAATTGTAGGCATTTTTGCAACAGGAGAGAAAGTCTCCTCATAATCAATACCATGGGTTTGAGCAAACCCTTTAGAAACTAACCTTGCTTTGTGTCTATTTATACTTCCATCTGGATTCTTCTTGATTTTGTATATCCATCGAGATCCGATTATCTTCATAGATGGCTTGTTAGGTACAAGCTCCCAAGTGTCATTCTCCTTCAAGGCTTCCATTTCTTCATCCATTGCATCTCTCCAAGCTTTCTTGCTTTGTGCTTCTTCAAATGTGGTAGGTTCTTCATTGGTTGAATCCTTTGCAATGTAGATTGAGTGCTTGGTGACCAAAGAAGTATCATAACCAAACCTCTCTGGTTTCTTCTTCTCCCTCGAAGACCTTCTAAGTGGTTGATGTGAGCTCTCGGGTCCATATGTAGCATCCTGCATCTTTGCTTTACCTTTGTTCTTCCATAGCTTTAGTCTTTCCAAGTCTTCTAGGTCAATCTCCGAATCACTTTCTTCAATCTGCTTTGGCTCCTTTGGTTGAAGTGATGGAAAATCTTCATCCAAGTCATATGGCAGCTTCACTTTCCTGTCATCATCAAACCATGATTTGTTTTCATCAAAAATTACATCTCTACTCACAGAAAATCCTTTATTGGTTGGATTGTACAATCTATATCCTTTTTGGTGTTGATCATAACCAATGAATACACACTTCTCTGCCTTGGGATCCAATTTCCCTCTTACTTGAGAAGGAATGTGAGCATAGGCTAAGCATCCAAAGATTTTACAATGCTCTAGACTAGGTCTTCTTCCATTCCACACTTCATATGGAGTGGTTCCATCTAGTGACTTAGATGGAAGTCTATTTATGAGATATGTGGCTGTGGACACAGCCTCTGCCCATAGGTAGTTCGGCAATCCCTTTTCATTGAGCATGGACCTTGCAGCTTCGACAATAGCTCTATTCCTCCTCTCTGCTACACCATTGAGTTCGGGTGTATACCTTGTAGTGACTTCCCTTTTAATGCCTTTTTCATGCAAGAAGGCATCAAATTCAAAAGAGAAGTATTCTCCTCCACCATCTGATCTGAGTCGTTTCAAAGTCCTACCTGTTTGGTTTTCAACAAGAGCAATATACTTCTTAAAGCAATTAAACACTTCATCCTTGTGCTTCATGAAAAACAGAATGGTCCACCTGCTACAATCATCTATGAAAGACACATAATATCTTGAGCCTGATATAGATGGCTCCTTACTTGGACCCCACACATCCGTGTGCACTAGATCCAAAGGATTTTGATACATATATCCTTTCTTATTGAAAGGTTGTCTATGAGCCTTGCCGAGTTGACAAGCTTCACACTTATAAATCATGTGTTGCCTTGTGATATTAGGCAAACCAAGTACACTTTGGTCCCTGCAAATCTGTTTGAGTGTCCTCTCACCAATGTGAGCAAGCCTTTTGTGCCATATCTCCAACTCTGTTAGAGTTTGAGATCCATAGCTAAACAAAGCTATGTTCTTTGTATCTTCCACTTCAAAAGTGAAAAGCCTTCCTGTCTTTTCTCCTTTGGCAATCCTTCGAAAGCCTTGCCTTGGGTCTTCAACATATGCTCCAAATCGATTGAATCTAACCTGCAATCCTTTTTCAACAATCTGTCCAACACTTATTAAATTTTTGGTAATTGTAGGGACATACAAGACTTTGCTTAAGAGGTTCATATTCCCATCTGATGTCTTCACATTACCTATCTTCTCCACTGAGTGCTTTGTGTCATCTCCTGTCTGCACTTCATGCTTGTTATGAGGATCTTCCAAATCAGAAAGTAAAGCCACATTTCCTGCTACATGGTTCGAGCATCCCGAATCAATGTAAAATATGTGATCATCATCCTTACCCTTCTTCGTTGATAGATTCATAATCAATAATGAATCTTCTTGACTTTGGTCCTCTGCATAGTTATTGTAATCTCTTCTTCCTCTATGGCCACTTTGATAGTTGTTGTTGTTGTTGTAATTGTTGTTGTAGTAGTTGTTGTTGTAGCCTCCATTGTACCTGCCTCTATTTGATCCATAGCCACCTCTATTGAATCCTCTTCCTCTTGAGTTCCTCGGGTTCCTGAAACATTCTTCAGTAGTATGGTTAGATAAGCCACATATGTTGCAAGGTTGAGATGATTGGAATCTCCCCCTGCCTTGCTTTCCACTTCTGCCTCTTCCTCTAGCTTGTCCTCTACCTGCAAAGTTTGCTTGGAAAGAGCTTCCTTCATCTTCATTCTTTCTATTCTTTGACTTGTCCTTGACCTTAGCTTTATCAGAATATAAGGCAGAAGTTTGATTACCTCTTGAGGACTCACCACCTTTGCTAATCTTTGCTTCATGAGTGAAGAGTTGGCCCATGAGTGTGTTGAGGTCGGGTACATGCATATCCATGTATAAATCCATGGCTGTTGTGAATGACTCCCACTTGTCGTCTGCTTTGATTCCATTCATGATTTGTCTTATGATTTGCTCCTCTTCAATTACCTCTCCAATGCTTCCAAGTTGGTCGGAAATCTCCTTCATCTTTGTGACATAATCAGTCACATTTTGCTTCGGGCTTTTCTTCATTGTTGTGAACTCCATCCACAATTGGTTCTTCCTTGCTCGAGTGTTGGAAGAGAAGAAAGAAGCAAGTGCATTCCAGGTTTCTCTTGATGTCTTGCATCCCTTGACATGAGGTAAAAGAAAATCAGAGATTGAGTTTAGAATATAGGACCTTGCAAGTGCATCCTTCGAACACCAATTCGAAAGTCCTTCCACTTCTTCATGTGATGGTTGCCCTTTGTTCCTCATGGTTGGCATTGCTTCATCTCCGGATATGAATCCATATAGATTCCTCCCTTGAAGGTAAGCCTCCATCCTTAGAGACCATGCCGGATAGTTGTTTCGATCCAATTTGTCAATTGTTGATGGAAATCCATCTCCCATGTTGCTTGACTATGCTCTGATACCACTGTGAAGAGAGATGGTGGATGCAATCCAAAGATGAGTAGGTGCCGCTACAACCAGCTTCACACCAGCCAACTGAGACTTCAGAGTTGATTAGTAGACCCTTTGAGCTTCCTAAATCCACCAAAATATCAGCCAAGTACTTTGGAACATGTATCCCAAAAGTGTAAGTCAAGACAGGCTAGTTGCGAAATGACTAGCTCCCAAAACTTGTTATTTTTGGACATACACCTGCTGGAAAAAATGAACAGTGCTCTCAACTTGGAAGGAATTAGAAAAATTCCTTTTGGGCATAGCAAATAGACTTAGCAAGCTTCCTATTCCAAGTTAAAACACTTCAAATGATGGACTGAGCACTGAGAACAAGTTTCATCAAGTTCTGGAACATTCCCACAATTCTCGGGGCTCTGCAGAGATAGACCAGTAAGCAGTAAAATGCAGATATCTCCAAAAGTATAAATCCATTGACCTTGAAAATTTATAGGTAGAAACTAGACAGTGAGAGCTATCCAACGCACTTTAAAACACTGAAAAAGGCTCAGTAAAACTCGAGATATGACCTTCTGAAGTTACTACTCTGAGTGAGTATAGCAGAGAACAAAACAGAGAGGTAGATGATAATAAATGTATAGATTCACATATGATTACAACCACATTGGCAATGAATCTTTGCACAATGGGAGTAGAATGATAGAGCTATGGAGTAAGCTCTTCAATCTCTACAAAATGACATGAAGTGGTCACGTACAAGGCTTGCTAATCGCCTCTTCCTTCTTGCTCCTTTTATAGCAATTCTTGGAGGGAGTTTTGAATTCGAATTCGAATGGCTCCACCTAAAAGTGATCCCCAAAGTTAGGAGAGATTCCCTCAGCTCAAAAATTCGTGATTTTGGTAGTTGGAGCCACGAATTTGCTTTTACATCATGGATGAGGTAAGCCATCCTTTTACTTTTTTCTTTTTCCATTTACAAGAGATAAAATGTACTCTTTTACAAGAGGTGTTCACATGACTACTCATGTGACTTACAAATGAGGATAATATCAAGCATATCAAGCATGTAGGCTTGGGCAAAATGCACCAACATGTACAACGCATTTACAATGTGCAGATATACTCACAAAGTCTTTGGATGGGACCAAGTTGAACATATTCAAATTGATGATTGGTTTGTAGGAAATCAAGAAGGAATGAAGACCAAGCAGGTTAGGCTTGAGGGGAGCTATTGGTGCAATTAAAACCAAGCTCACATGCTTGGTTAATTGTCACAACTCTTATGAATCCTATGATATCAACCTCCTATCAAGAGCATTTACATGTATCTTAGTAAAACTGTCCTACAACCACAAGGAAGTTAGGAAGCATCAAATCTTGAAGTTTTTGGATGTTCCATAATTAAAGAATATATCCTATACTTTAGGGTTCACTTTTAGGTGAACCTTTTTCAATTTGAATTCAAACATTGGCTCAAAACACAGATATAAAAGGAGGATCAAATGACTCGTGTATTATCTCGACTCTATGAGATCGTTGTGAAGGGGATCTATTGTGAATTGAGAGCTCATCTCATAGCTCGTTCACCTCTCACACATTGAGAAATATATGATTGGCAATGACATTGCATTTGTATACCATTTTATATACATATCATCTTTATATTCTCATTTCACTTCTCTGCTATGACTACATCTAAACAATGATTTTCAAAGAGCTTGTTCTTAGTGTATGATTGATGATTTTCCATGCTTTAAAGCATGCTAGATCCAACATTTTGTCTAGTACATGATTGCAAAGTCTCATTATCATTGCATCTCTTAATCATGAGATATTAACAAATATTTACTCTCTAGTCTGTTGACTAATGCATCTTGTAAATGTCGAGAAGGTTCTGTGATTTGCTAAAAATCATTCTCAGTGTGTAGTCCATCATTTTTATGAAATCACTCATGATTGGTAGGTATCTAAGCTAGTTAGAGTTTCCCAAAAGGAATTAAGCTAATTGTTGCTGTGCTCAGAGAATTGTTCAAAACATTGAACATATGTAGAAACAAGAATAGCAAGTTTTTTGGTCTTGGATCAATTCCTACCTATCTATTTTGATCCATATCACTATGAATCAGCTCTAAACGTCTATTTCTATGCATTTCTCTTCTTGAAAATATCATAGATTGATGTTTGTCAAATGCACATGCTTCACATATCCTCTCAAAACTTAAATAACCAAATCTTGTTAGACCACGCAATAATGTTGGATTCTCCATAGACTTTAATCTCCTCAAGTTCATATGACAAGTGGTTTTATGCCACAATTCAACTATATAAGAGTGTCCATTGTTCTTACAATAAATATTCTCATGCTTAACTAGTCTTGCATCCGATTTTAAAATAACCCGGTGTTGGTAAACATAGGGATCTAAGCCTTTCATGTCTCTATAGTCCCAAGTAAAGACATCTATAAATTCTTTTAATCAATTGAGAAAATCTTCTTGAAAAGCCGAATTCAGGCCAGTTTTGATTTTAACCAGATGTGGATTAGCATCATCACTCAGGTGGCAAGTTACTAGCTAGTATTTCAGCACATAAAATTGCCATGTTATAGAGGGATCATCTGCTGATTGGAATTAATGCTTAACACTAGTTTGGTACCAAAACTAGACACTTAAGTGTCCTTTTTTGACAATTTTCCAAAAAATCACACACCTTCTACAATGAGAATTTGAGAAAATCCTTTAACACACATATTAAATATAATTCAAAGGTGAACGCAAAATTATAAAACACAATAAATCATGCTTTTTGTTCATGTAAATAGCCTCTCAACATGCTATGGTAGTGAACATGATGAAAATTCTTGATTAAATGGATTTTTATCAAAAGAAAAAAAATCATCATATGAAAGAAAAAAATATACACATCCCTTGAAACATAGATCACATACTATGAACCTCAAACTCACTTAAAAAAATCATTTCAATTCAAATAAAATCAATTATTTTGACTTTGTACACCAAAAACAGCAACTAGCTCTAATTATGGTTCAAACAAACTTATGGGAATCCATAGAATGGTACAAATGTGCCAACAATCAAACAAGTTATGAAGACAACAACCAAGGTATACACATATAAAATCAACTGATATGACTCTAGTCACCAGCAATAGACAACTAAAGCCTACATATATGACTCAAAAGAATTTATGGACATCATTCAAGGTGTATGCATTCAAGTTACCAAGTAGAAAATGTGTGACATAACAAACCAAGGCTTACATATACAAAGCTAAATAATTTATTGAAATCCACCAAAATTTTCACGTCTTTGGACACAACCAAGAATCTTTTGTTGTGTGGGCATCAACCAAATTCTATAGATACAATCATGAAAATTCTATAGATACAATCATGAAAATTCTTTGATATAATCTTTGATATCATAAGATGATAAGGATCATTTGAAAAAATTTCATCATTTCCATCATGGATGCGATCTTCTTTTTGTCAAATGAAATATATATGCCAATTATATTCATTCTTATCACAATCACCATGGTCAATCAGATATTATTTGACAAGATTAAGAATGAAACATGGCATGAAAGAATTTTTTGGAAGGTTTAATACTTAGAATAACATTTATATAGTTATTATTTTTCATCATAATTTTTTATTCCACCTTTGGAGCCATGTTCTTTTTGTGAACATAGAAATATATGCTTTGCCAATTCAGGAGGAAAGTCAACACCAAATGCAATGGCTACTAGTTCAAAGTGGAGGCCTTCTAAATTTGAATAAAAATATGCATCCAATAAGTATGAAGGTTATCCATTGATAACTTGCCAATTCTCTGCAATATCACTTACACACAAGTTATAGTGAGCCATTCTTTAAAAGGTGCGATAAATGGCAGTGCTCTAGAGAAGACAAGTTTTAAGTCCATGTTTATCACTTATGTAATTGTTCAACCTTCTCCAAAGACACTTGCTTTACACTATCAAAGTCCATGAATAGCTTTCTATTTCCTAAAACATATCCAATTCGTCAAAATGTTTGAATTGTGTTATTTTTTTAGTTATGCTAAAAGTTGAGTTTTCAAAAATCCCCATTTTCTTCTTCATTTAATAACCCATGTGAAGTTGTAAACTGTCAAAGATTATATTTTCTTATAAAAGTATATGATGTGGGCTATCAAATCCAAGTGAGTATGCCATCAAAGCCTCAAGGGTTTTATCAAGAAAAATCAATCAATTCGGTGTAAAAGCACGACACTTAAGTGTCCCAGGACAGTCAAGTGTCCTAGTACAGAACTAGTGTTAATATCCAAAGGTTCTACAAGTCCCTCAGTCTCACTAAGAGCGTCATCCACACGTGCTTGTACTATATAGGCCATCCAAGGCCATCGGTCTAGCACTTGTTGGAGATCTATCGTTCCTAAGGAAAGAAAATCATGGTTTGCAATAAAAAAGGCTTGCTCCTCATCATTAGACAAGCCATCTAACATATGCATAGGTTCTGCTACATAGGTCCACGCATGAATCTCACAAGGCTTCATGTCTTCTAAGTGAACCACATATTTATGGTAGATGCATTTAAAGATAAGCTCGTGTGAAGACCAGTCTTGCAAAACTCCAGCTTGCTTAATTAAAGGTCAACCAAACAATAAATTATAATCCAAGCTCGATTCAGGTAGGTCCATACAAAAAAAGTCATTTTGAATACTACACCCTATAATGTGATAGGGATATTATGTACTAGTCCTACGAAATGGACTCTCGACTCATCATCCATGCAGACAAAAATGTTAACTAGTTTGATGTGATTCTAGCCTAGCTTTTTGCAAATTGCCACAATACCAATATTAACTCTTGACCCGTCATCAATTAGAGCCTATAAAATTTTATGATTCTTAAACCAAATAGTAAGTAAAGGGATTGCATGATCAACAATAGAATCAGATTCTGGATTGATAGTAGTCGGGACCGGTGCCCATGTTGAACTTGGATCAATCTGCTACTAGAACTGTTGTCAAATGCCTCGAACTAAAGTTAGTCGTTCTCCCAAAGGAATGGTAAGTGGAGCTTTCGCTAAAATATCCCATGCTACACTTGAATTGGGCAGTTTTGATGAAGCTTTCAGTGAGTACTTGTGCAGATTCTATAGAATAACTTGTTAACCAGCCAAAAACTCCTAATAGATCATTTGGATGATCTTTCATGCATGATGATGTTTGAAGATCAAGGAAATTTCTTCTCCATACATTGGTGAGTTGTAAATAAGAAAATAGATCGTTGCTTACCTTCTTTTTGTATGCCTTTTCTTGTTCATTGCTTCCCAACACTTTTTGGGACTTCTTCTTTTATTAAATATTTGAGAGAGCTCTTCCCTTTCCGTTATATAATCTTTATTGTCTAGACCAATTTGAAACGAGATGCATGTCATTGGCATTGTCTCCACTTGTAATTTCTGCCATTCTTTCTCCTTCTTGAGAATCGACTTGTCTTTGATGGTAGTTTTACTTGATGAGAGGCTTGCTTCCTTGGCTTATTTAATCTTATTGATAGCTTCTTTCACTTGAATGATTCCTCTTTTTTATTTGTTAGCTGATTCTTCTCTTTGAGTAAATCCTTCCTCTATTCCATAGGATCCTCTTTTTTATTTGTTAGCTGATTCTTCTCTTTGAGTAAATCCTTCCTCTATTCCATAGGCTAGCTTTTTTCTTTGAATGCATGTTCTTTGTCTACTCTCACCTTCATCTTTTGATTACAATATCTTTCCTTTATTATGCTTCATGAAATGAGAAACTATGATTTCTACTAGCTCATATTTCTCTTTAGGATAGACTAGACTTTGTCGCACGACAAGTGTGCATCGGCTTCTCTTTTATTCTTCACATTCTATGTCTTTTTCCCCATTTTCTTTTATGAAATGGGCTACTATGAGTTCTCCTAATTCATCTTCCTCTTTAACATAAACTTGTCTTTGTCCTAAAGTGGTTGTCCTTTTGGCTCGTTCTCCTTTGTCTTTGTTGTCAAGGGTTTTTTTCCATGATCTCTCATGAATTGGAATGCTCTGAGCTCTTGTACCTTGTCTTCTTCTTCAATAAAATCTTAGTTTCTTTGTGAGGTCTCCAAAGCTTTCTTCTTCTACTATGAAGCTTAAAAACCTTGATTCTTTTATTTTCCTTATCTTATGAAGTTTCGTGCTTCCTTTCTAAAGCTCTCTTCATATGAAGCCCCCAAAGTTTTCTTCTTGAAGCCTTCTTGACTTGTGAGGTTTCCAAAGATTACTTGTTTTGGACCTTATTACTAATGAAAATGATCTAATTTGCATCTATAGGTTGAGTGAGTACCTTACATTAAGCCATGCCATACTTGTAGAGTACATCCAGTAGATATTTCCTTTGCAAATTTATATGACATCCTATGCATAAATAATTTCAATACTAAAACGTATAAATCTCCCAAACTCGATACCTCGAACTCCTTTCCAAGTTTCCATTTGATATCTTTTATTCCTGTATGATCACTACCTATTATGATTAC
This sequence comes from Ceratopteris richardii, assembly GCA_020310875.1. Taxonomy (NCBI): domain Eukaryota; kingdom Viridiplantae; phylum Streptophyta; class Polypodiopsida; order Polypodiales; family Pteridaceae; genus Ceratopteris; species Ceratopteris richardii. The sequence continues at coordinate 67,588 of MU260089.1, read as the reverse complement.
ATCCTTCGCATAGATACATATGAACACTACCTTACTCCCTTATTTTTTTACATAGAGAAAGAGATCTGCTTTGTGTATGTACCCAATCTTCTAAAGGTAATCAACAAGCCTTTGATTCCATGCCCTTGGTGCTTGCTTAAGCTAATACAATGCCTTGTTCAACCTACAAACAAAATCATGATGATCCAAATCTTCATATCCAATATGTTGTGCCATGTATACCTCTTCCTTTAGCTCACCATTCAAGAACGCATTTTTATATCAAGTTGATATATAGGTCCTTATTGTTGTTTTTTTAGGAACAAGCTTGGACATCTCTTCATAATCCCTAGCAAATGTTTGTGTGAACCCCGTAGCTACCAACCTAGCTTTGTGTCTAGCTAGTGAACCATCTACATTCCTTTTAGTTTTATAAACCCATTTTTTGGAAAACTTTCATACCTAGTCTCTTAGCACTCATTCCCAAGTCTCACTCTCCTTGAGGGCTTTCATTTCTTCATCGATAGCTCTCTTACACTCATCCTTTGTTGATATCTCCTCATACATTTTTGGATCATTATTTCCTACAACCGGCATTATATGGGCATAGTGCTTGGCAATGAAAGAGCCATAGCATAACCTTTGTACTACCTTATTGAGCCTTGAAGATCTTTTCTCATTCCCTTTATAGGGAATTTCTTTTTGAACTTATGTAGCCTTACTTGTGGTGTAAGCACCTCTTCATAATCTCCTTCTGTGACTCACTATCATCTTTATGATCATCATGGGAGTCTCTAAGAGACTTATACATGGATGTAAGTGATTCGGATAGACTTCTCCCTTGTCCCATGTTTCCTTACATAGATAATCTTGATGTTGAAGCCTCAGTCCCACTCATTTGAGTTGATTCAACTTCAAATATCACCTTTACAACAAATTTATACATCATCCAAGTCATCATCTATTACCTTTTCTTTTCACATGTCTACATACCAAGGTTTCAATTAGTATAACCCACATCTTTTGATACAACAACCTTTTGGTGTAAGGGTTATAGCTCTTAGAACCCTTATTCAGTAGAGTACACTATGAAAACACATTTTTAAGGTTTAGCATCAAGTTTAGTTCTTACCTCTTGTGGAATATGCACACAACATGTACATCCAAACACCTTGAGATGCTCCACACTTGGTTTCTTACCATAGTAGGCCTCATTTGGATTCAATTCATTCACATCGCTTGTAGGTACACTATTCATGACCTAGACTGAAGTATTTACCACCTCATCCTAATACAAGAGAGGCATATGTGCTTCATTATTCATACACCTTGGAGAAAATAAGAATTGCCTAATTTTTCTTTCAGCCACCCCATTTTGTTGGGGGTATACCTACATGTAAATTGCCTTTTAATACCATTGTCATACAGAATAAGAATTGGAATCTTTGGTGAAATATTCTCCCCCTCCGACCTTAGGGCTTTGACATGCTTAGCTTTCGCCTTCTCAACCTCTTACTTGAACCTCTAGAACATAGAAAATACATCATTTTTTTCTTTACTAATATATATCCACACTTTCCTAGGATAGTCATCAATAAATCTAACAAAGTACCTTGATCCTTATAAGGATGCATCTTAAGAAGTCGCCATACATCAATGTGGATAAGATCTAGGATAATTTTAGCCCTATCTGTGCTCCTTTGGAATGACTCTTATGCTTACTTCCTGGTTGACAAGCATCAAAAAGTTCATGGAGTTCTTTGTTCTGAGACATGGGTAGCTCTCTTGAAATCTCTTAATTTCTCATATTCCCCTAATCTCTTGTGCCAAAGGTTAATATCAGCAATCCTTTGCTTAGCAATAATAACATAACATACCTTGCTTGCATTTGGAGACACATCCAAGGTGAATATTCTTCCTTCCTTTCTTCCTTGAGCAACAAGCTTATTTCAATCTTTAGGATTCCTTATAAAGCATCCTTTGTCAATGAATGTGACCTTAAAATATTTCTCTACCATTTGCCCTAGTGAAATTTGGTTCTAAGTATTAGATGGAACATGCAGTACCTTCTCAAGCACCTTGGCAGATTTGTAACATCCAAGTCTCACATCTTGAATGTTTTCTATTGTATGCTCAACATTGTCACCTATCTCCACATGCCCTTTGGACTCTAGAACCTCCAAATTGGTCAATGCATCACCCTCACAAGACATGATTTCTGCAACGTGAGTCTTTACCATTTGGTATCACAATTAGCATCCTTTGAGTAACCATGTCTCATAACAAGCAATTGATCATTACCTATTCCCTTATTTGAGGCATTTACATAGTTCCCTTGCTTTATTTGAGTATATTTACCATCTTCATATCTAGAATCTAAGCGATATGATTTTTTTACCACAATTATAGGAGATCCTGCCTTTTTGGGGGTTGTCACCTCCTCTCGCTTTGCCTCTACTCTTCCTTTTGATTGGGATGTAGAGTCACTTGAGCTTTCGCCTTCTTCTTTGCTTTGGTGGTTGCCTTGATTGTTGTATCATCTCCCTTTTCATCTTCTTCCACCCCTCCCTTTGCCTCTTGAAGAGGATAGGATCACACCATGAGAGTCC
>MU260089.1:50000-60000 GCA_020310875.1 Ceratopteris richardii | reverse complement strand
TAGCCAAAAGGTGCATACAAGGTTCTTAAAACAAAAGTGCAATGAAGTGTCTATTGTAGCTAATAGGGATTCAACCACTACCCTTAACCTAAGAGGAACGGTTACCAATTGAATGCGCCAACGCATCCACTCATCTTTGTGATCCTTCTAAGTTGATTAGAGTACACATAACTTTTCATATTTTCGTAAATGAAAACTAGGTTCTTACTCATTACACACTTACGTCTAGGATTGTATGCATGACCAGAACACTAACTCTTAATTTTTATATGTTACACTCAAGATTATTACCAATTAGATGATCCTTGAGCATGTTTATCATATGCGCATGATCTTGAGAATCCAGAAGTCGAATTCGGATAACGTATCCGGTGTGCAAATATAATGGTAAGAAACAAAATTTAAAATCACGAAATGTCTTAGATCATATCGAGTTTGCATTGATTCTACTTACATGTTTATTTTCTTAGTTTAAAGCATGTTGGAGAAAATGCATTCTAATGTTCATGCATGTTTCTATATAATTTCTAGGACATTGAAAGTGTACTCTTTAAAGTTGTATAATTTATTATTCAAGCGTCGGATGAAAGCCCTTTTCTGGTCGAATTGCAAAGAAAAGAATAATGCATTTGCTATGCAGACGTTGCATTCGCTTAGTTGACTGAAATAATATACTTTGATCATCATAATCGTTGTCCTTGCGATCCCTTTTTTGTATGAATTGTGGATCTTCAATCTATATACTGAATTTCAGATACTTTAACATAAATTACATTAGAGTTGCGGAAAGTAACTATTTTATATATTTTTAAAAAAGGTACGTTAACTTTTAGTAGTGGTAGTTTTACTACGAAATCCTTCGTTTTAGATATTTATGACATTGATCTCATTGAAAACCTCTTTAAATGGAGGATAATGAAATAAATCATTCAGAAAATCTATTACTAAATGGTTTTGACATTGACGAATATGGGACGATAATCATGAGTGTGATTGAGAACATGCTTAGAGATATGATTCATTTGTAACTATAAACCCGTGTATGAAATTATTCGTTTGCCATTCAATAACCATGGCAAAGCTTTAAATAATTTCTGTAGCTTTTTTATACGTGGAGGAAAATGAAAGATCCAAATGTCTCACTAACGTTAATGATGTCCATGGAAAAGACATAATCAACCCAAGTATTTCCCAAAAAGTGTAAAGGTAAACCATTCATTGAAGATATTATAAATTACAGCGACATGCGGCTAAGCACTTATTGGTTGAATCTTTGCACGTCTGATCTTTATTTTAGAGGACCTATGTTAATATATAGTGTGTTCTTTTTTTGTTAAATGAATTTTGGCTATGGCGTACTCTCGGGGACTTTAATTACGACAAAAGAAAAGTTACAAGTGAATGGGACTAGTGCACAAGCGATCCCCGAATCCCACACAGTAGGGGCAGAGATTGCAGCTCTAAAGCATAGTCCAAAGGAGGATAATAACCCTCTCATCCACTCATCTTTGAACCACCACCCCGGACCTAAGAGGCAAGAGTACCAATTGAATGCATCTATTCATCTTTGTATTCCTTCTAAGTTGATAAGCATACACATAACTTTTCATATTTGTGCGTCTTGGCTCCCTTGGGTATACTACAACAACGATCATCCTTGGCTCTGCATATAATTAAGATACTAAGTACGAAATGCTATCCAAACTCTGCCGAGGTCACTCTGCATATCCATCTTTATTCCTTGCACATGTGGCCACTTGATGGGCCTCACACATTCAAATCTTGTATCACCAGGAAAGTTATACAAGCACTGCTCGACTCTGAAAAGTAGAAATGTGTGTACTCTGAAGAACACTGAAGGTGTTCGAATGTTGCATATCTACCTCAAAATTCTTACACATTTGAAAATATGTTAAGATACATAAGGTGATCTCATGAGTATAAAATTTGTGAACCATTAAAATCATGTACGTGGTTAAAGATTGCGTATTCTTGCATCAATGTAGCTAATATAATTAGTCAGGTTGAAACGTCTACAAATAATTTGGTGTGGAAAGAATGTAGCTAAATTTTTAATAGATCAATCTGACAGAGTAAATCCGTTGATTTACAAGTAGTGGCTTAACCCTTTCAGCTTTAGAACGTCTGAAAGAAAATGGCTGTATGGATAAGAAACATGGGGCTATGTCCTTTTGCCAATGTTATAGTCAATGTTTCATTTAGCATAATCAACTTCAACACATCTTTTCTATGCACTACAAGTGAACAAAGAAATACCATAGAGGATGATCGTTGTTGTAGTATACCCAAGGGAGCCAAGATCTCTATGTGCTTTGTGCGTCTTAAATGTTTACATACTATGTTTTTTGTGCATATATCTTTGTCACGGCTATGGAGCCCATTACAAATCTCAGTCCTTTCCGTGAGGGAATCCCTCCTAAGCTTGCTGAGTACTTTAGAGTACGTGGCCTTCTCTACTTTGCTCAGTTGCCACGACACATATTTCCAGTGCACCCTTTGTCCCTCACCTTGGCTCATGCCATCGCCCAATGTCTTGCCTCCAACACTGCCTGGCCCCTTGTGGCACCATGTTTCACTGTCCACATCACCCTTGCCACTATTGTCTCCAACCCCCACCTATCAAATGAAGGCCAGGATGAAATTACACAATGACCTTTAGCTACCATGAATCACCTCTTTCCTCATAAGTCATCGAATAAGTGCGGTATTATGTATCGACCTGGCCTAGAGTGCCACTCCGTTCAATTCATTATGTCTACCGTTAATGTCCAAAAATGAAATTATGGTATCTCTCAATCGACGTATTCGATCGTTGATGTGGCTACTCAAGAGCCCATCAACTAGGCACTATTGTGCTTTTGCTACATTCACAAAGAATGTGAGGTGGTTGTAAAATAGTTCTCCAAGGGCAAATTTCCTTGTACCCACTTTCCTCACATTTTTTCTTTGTTGCTATTGACTTCACCCCATGCCACATCAGCTACGTAGGTTACTCCTCTTCTCATAGCTTCCACCTCTTTGCATATGGATGTTGATGACGAAGACAATGACATACTCCTCTGTTTCCCAAAGAAGCACTGATGCGTTGAGCGAACATCTTCACCTACTTTGAGTGCATCTTTTGCCCCCCTCAACATAGGCATTATCCTCACCACCAAAGATGCTTCTACAACTCTAGCTGTTCTTGACTCAGTTGGTACTTGTGTTGAAGAAGGCACCATCAAAGACATTATGGTGGCCTCTGTTCACTATTGAAGGTACTCGCCACCCCTTCCTTGCCTCCTACTTCTTCGATGGCCCAGGAGATTCTCACCACTCTCATGGATGAACTTCCCAATCACATTGTTACCTCATGAAATGCTACCCAAGAGACCACAATGGTAGCAGTGGTTGATGCTCCCCCCTCTCTACCTGCCCATGAATAGCCGAGTGCTCCCACTATGCCTTCCACCCCTACCATTCCCCCGACACTACTTCCTCTTCTGATGCTTCCACTACTAATACACCTCCCACTTCCCCTAATTACTCCCCACCCCACTCCTAAGATGTTGCCATTGCCTGCACCTCTTCTATCGTGCCTTCCTAACCAATAAGGTTGTCTACTTATCCCTTGCCATCCATTCATGAAATGGCCAACATCGATCATTCTTTGATAGGAGTCTCAAACGTGCTTCACTCCCAGCTACAAAATCAAAAGCAGATCATCCAACAGGAGTTTCAACATAAGATGGATCTTCTGGAAGTTGATATTGCTCCCATCCAAGAGGAAGTTTTAAGTCTTCAAGCCAATGACGTGCAATTATATACAAGTGGTCACTAAGGAAAGTGAGTTGACTCAGTTAAGCCACACTCTCATAGAAAAAGATGCCACTTTGGATGACATGGGCGCTCTTTTTGAGGTGACACAGAGAAGGTAGCTACATTGGAAGAGACTTGCACAAGCGTACATGCGAAAGCTTTTTAGTGGGAGACAAAATTGGCTGCCATGAAGAAGGAACTATTCCAGAAAGCACAAGCTCCCACTCTAGAAATAGGTGTAACTATTAAGTTAAAGAAAGAGCTGGAAGCTGCCCAGAATGAAAGGCAAGCATATTCCAAGATTATAGAATTCCCATCTCAGTAGATGCAAAGACTCGAGAACCAATTGGGCGTTTAGAATAGGTAGTTGAAAAGAATTGAAGCCGAAGTCGACAACAGTAAAGTCCAATGCCGTGAGGCTTTAAAGAATGATTTTTACCTCTAAGAAGCATTTTTGCTAAAACAAAGTCAAGAGTTGTTTCACCAAGCTGTTGCTTCTACTTTGTCTAGTCCGGATGATAATTGTCTGATCCCCAACATGTACAAAAATTACTCAAGACATTACAGAAGAAAATTAAGTGAAGTTTTAAAGAAGAATGAACAATGTACATAAAGCGTATTATAGATGAGGATAAGTATGTACTCGGGTTCGAGTCCATTGTGCCTGTTAGTGTTAGGCCACCGGATTATTGTTGTAATTTCTCACATATTTAGATGAATCCTTGTACTGGCCTAACCATTGTAACCTTTTTCCAACATTAATACAAAAGAGGGTTGCACTCGTGTCATTCCATGGGAGACCCACGGCGAGTCCACCGGAATGCATGTGGTGGAGCGAGCGTGTGCATACTAACTTTTCTCAAACTATTGTTTTGTGTTGTCCAATACAGTGTTGTTCATTGTCAAATAATTTTTTAATTCTTCTTAGTGATGACTAAATAAACCGTATTGGGTGCTATGTTAAAGATAAAAGATATAGTTATGTGATTTCATCGATAATAAGTTAGTCTGTGATTGTGGTGTAAAGTGATGATATATGTTTGAACAATAACTATGGTGATGGATTATTCTGAGTAAAGTAATGCTTACATTGGTGTGTTGGTTAGAAGTTAAAGTTGTGTATCTAATCCATGGAAGTGTGAGACACTACGAAGTGAGCAATAGTTTGTTGTTCCAATAACTTGTTGTAGTAATTGATTAACCTATGGTGTGGGAAAACATTATAGGGCTTCTGTCACAGACCCCTATCCATCCCAAGGACAATGAAAGGTGGGCATAAAAACTATGGGCCTCCCCATATGCCACATAGAAAAGGGTCAGATGCCTAGCAAGTACTTAGATATAAAGTCCAAAGGCTTGGTAAGGTGGATTCTAGGAAAGGTTCGGCCGTAAGGCTAGGTGAGGTAACTTGTTTGAACATCTCAAAGTTCAACAATTGGTTTCAACAACCCCAATGCTTTTCTTTTTTTTCCATAGCAATAAGGTGTATACAGGATTCTTAAAGCCAAAGTGCAATGGAGTTTCCAATGTAGCTAATACGGGTTGAACCACCACCCCCGACATAAGAGGCAGGAGTACCAATCGAATGCATCAACACGCATCCACTCATCTTTGTTTTCCTTCTAAGTTGATAAGCGTACACATAACTTTTCATATTTTGTACAGGAAAAATAGGTTTTATTCATTACACACGTCTAGGATTGTATGCATGTCCAGCACACTAACTCTTATGTTTGACATGTTACACTCAATAGTATCACAAAATGTTTAAATCGCAAGATGATCCTTGCACATGTTTATCATATGCCCATGATCTTGAAAATCCAGAAGTCGAACTCGGATCACGTATCCGGTGTGCAAATATAATGTTAAGAAACAAAATTTAAAATCACGTAATATGTTAGATCATATCGAATTTTCACATGTTTATTTTCTTAGTTTAAAGCATGTTGGAGAAATTGTATTGTAGTTTTCATGCATGTTTCTATATAATTTCTAGGACGTTGAAAGTGCACTCTTTAAAGTTGTATAACTTATTATTCAAGAATCGGATTAAAGCCCTTTTGTGGTCAGCTTGCAAAGAAAAGAAGATTGTATTTTCTATGCAGATATTGTATTCGCTTAGTTGACTGTAATAATATATTTTGATCATCATAATCACTGTCCTTGCGGTCCCTTTTATGAATCGATTGTGGATCTTCAATCTATATACTGAATTTAAGACACTTGAACACAAATTACATTAGAGTTGCGGAAAGTAACTATTTTATATATTTTTAGAAAAGGAACGCTAACTGTTATTAGTGGTACTTTTACTACTAAATCCTTCGTTTTAGATATTCATATCATTGATCTCATTTATAATTTCTTCAGTTGAGGATAATGAATTAAATGATTCGGAAAAGTTAATGTTCAATGTTTTTGGCATTGACGAATGCGGGACGATAATCATGAGTGTAATCATGATTCCTTTGTATCTATAAAGCCGTGTATGAGAGTATTCATTTTCCATTAAATGACCATTGAGAAGCTTAAACTGTCCCTTTTTTATTAGTGGACGAAAATGAAAGACCCAAAGGTCTCACTTACGTTAATGGTGTCCATGGAAAACAGATAACTAACCGAAGTATTTCCCAGAAGGTGGTAAAGATAAACCATTCATTGAAGATATTGGAAATTACAGCGACATGCGGCCTATGTCAATATATAATGTTATGGGTTGCAATCTGCGGATCCATTGTTCCTACTTTCTGTGGATCATGCATTACAATTACGCCACACTAAAAACACGTCCGCGTTCATCTACAGTCTTTATGTTTTCCGCTCGGAGCTGTCATCTCGATAAGTGTCCATTCATAATAGCTCCTGCCGCAAACTATGAATCCCATCTAAAAATCAGTAAATTGCGGAATAAACGTGACCAGTGGCTTTGACCTCATCTTACACCGTATTGTATCAATGCACATATACATCACACTATATGAAAAATAAATTTAATTTTAACAATGATGCACGAAAATGAACTTAAATTTAATAAACTTGTACATATACATCACAATATGAAAAATAAATTTAAGTTTAACAATGATGCACGAAAATGAGCTTATGGTGTATCTTTGGACGAACAAAGTGAGCAATCGACTATGAAGTTAATATTCTATGAACTTAGTTTGTCTAGCTCATTGACTACGAAGTTAATATTCTCTGTAGTTACTTTTTCCAAATATGATTCAGACAGAACTACTATGAAAAACATACCATCTCGAAATGTCGAATAACATCGAACGAGTATTTTCCTATGTTCGCGTATAATAAGCTTGAAAGTGGACGTCATGAGATCTCAATAAAATCGTTTTAAATAATGTTGGAAAAGGGAAATTGCTTGACACCTTATAGGTTTGTGATGATATCTAAAGAATAATTTGATTGAATCTTGTTGATAACTTCGGGATTGAGCAAAAGTTTTATGGGTCAGTTAACCATAAAAATAAGCCTTCCAGATTCTGAAGGTATATGAGAGTGTTAGACAGGAAATGATAAAGTTGGTATAGAATTAAACTTTTACAACTCATATAGCCATATCAGTAACTCCACGACTACTTAAGTTGAGTTAGTAAGGTTCAGGCTTATCATTGATGCTAAAGTGGTTGGAATTGGAATAAGGATAAAGAATAATCTTTTCTCTATTAATGATCTTTTTTTTTTTTCGTGAAGCCTTGTTTCGGCTAGATGAGTGATGGATCTCGAATACTTCTGACGTCTAGATGTAGCCAAAGTGTATCGTCAATGAAAGTCTTCTGATTCCTTACATGTGAAGGGTGTTATAAGGATCAAGATTGAAAGTGGAACAACTAAATTCCTGATCTCTTTACACGTTCTGGAAACACCTGTCTATCTGACCACGGAGATTCCCTAAATGGTGCATAGTGTTCGGACTTGAAAGCTTCCCCCCTGACTGTGTGGGCCTTATCCGGAACATCTCTCTCCTTCTTCTGCTTCGTCGTCCCGTGTCTGAGTAGACCTGACAGGATGTAGCCATCGCCATAGCTTTTGCGTGCGCACAAGAGTATAGTATCATAGCTTCTCCGACAATGAACTGCAGACAAATAACGATAATAGCATATAGATCCTTAGATGGTAGCCATGGCTTGGGTCGCCGGAAATGGCAAAGTGGAGTTTCGTGAGCTCAAGCACTGGAAATCCTCACAGTTTGTTGTTCCATAACTTAATGAATCACTATATGATCATGCTCCTCCACTTTATTTAACTCATCAAGTGCATAGATACCCATATCAACCAATCTGCTATTCATTGAAGCATCTCAGTTATACATCATCCAATAGAATCTTGCATCTACATTGAAGTTCAGTTGAGGCATTTCATTGAAATCAACAACGAAGAGAAACTTTCATCCACAAGAACTGAATGAGAGATAAGGCAAGACATTTATGTAGCATGAACCTAGTGCAGGAAGAGTATTGAAAGTTTTTTTATATAGCAAGCTATACATTTTAATTTTTTTCCTTCCGATTGTATGTGGTAGGCGACGTCATGTACACACTTGTGGGTCCTTGAATCGACATTACTCACATGCTGTGAGATGTATGTATGGATTTGTGCGTCCTTAATTTCAAGAGCTCATGCACCTTGTGAGGCTACATTTACCTTGCTAAAAACCTTGAATTAAACAAAATATGATGCACATGGTGAGGTTCTTCACTGGGGTATAGTCATATCTTGGATACCTTGGTGATAAAGGTGGAAGACCAAAATGAAGACAACCCAAAGAATTTGTGTATCTATCAAGGGATGGATTTATGAAATTATGGCCTCCCGTTAGAGAAGATTTTCTTACATTACATGATGATTTTTATGCTCTCACCTAGAGTTTGGAATTTAGAGTGAATTTACTAGGGTTTATTTAGCACATATGCAGATTGAACATAGGATAATCTATCGAAATGTTTTTGGAGAGGTCAAAAGTAAGCATCCTAGTGCATAGGATGTAGGGAGTGCATAGATCAACAGGAAATCATTGAGATTACTTGCAAACATTCAGGTATTAGTGCATATACCAAGAAATATAGCCAAAATATTGCTGAATTTGTTCTAGCTCTCATTGTAAGATCACCATAGCATAGAGAAGAGCTTATAAGCTTAGCATAGATATTTACTACATATGGTTTTATACGATGGAGAATTACGTAAAGGGAAAAGGACTTTGAGGACTAGTAAATGAGGAACATGAATGTAGTGAATTGCCAGATAACCCCAATGTAGATTAAGAAAAATAATATAAAATGTAGATAGAGGATTCTATAAAGGTTCTGCATTGTATTTTGATATGTATTTTTAAGATCCTTACCCCACATATCATGAAGGCTAGTACATTAGAAGAAGCTCTCATAAAATCTAGCGTACATGGATAGAGCCTAGAAAAATTCACTTGAAACAAAAGTTGCAGTATATGTTGTGGACATAGATCCATCAATGATTATGTGGTTGAAATTTGAAAGATTACTAATGATGTAGCTTCCATAAATTGCAAGGTGAAAGATTATGATATGGTATGAGTTATGTTGAATGGTCTTGCACCACAATATAAGAGCTTAGACACTTGCATTTTGATAAGAGGCACTATGCCTGATTTCAATGATCTAGTAACTCTTTCTAATGGTTGGATAAGAGGAGCTTGGTTTGAATGCATCAAGAAGTGCAAAACACAAGAGATCCTCTATTCTTTCAACATAGAGGAAGAGGTTTTAGTGGTGGTTATTAAAACTATTGAAATGTAAATGCCTTGGACATGCCAAGAGGTAGAAGTAGATCAAGTTCAAGATGTAGAAAAAGACCATAGGACCTGCAAATTGTCACCATTCTAGAGAATATGGCCATTTTGAAAACGGTTTCTATTATAAGCAGAGTAGCAAAAGAGGAGAAAGTAGAGGCCATTATGCATAACATGGAAGCTTCTCTATTCAAGGTTCATATAGAGATTATGGTACAAATAATATGTTTGCAATGGATCACATGTTAAATAGGATGTCTAATCCTAGAAATCATACAAACTGGTACATAGAATCTAGTTGCACAAATCATATGACAAACAAAAGATTGGTTTGAGTCTAAAGAGCCTTTGATGACTAAAGAGTATGTGGCAACTAGTGATGATACTTTTACC
>MU260089.1:17500-42500 GCA_020310875.1 Ceratopteris richardii | reverse complement strand
AATTGAAATCTTGGTATGCAAACATCTGTGCCTAACAAAACAACAATAAAGACCTTAATAGATGTATGTGCAGGTAGAAGGTGGCCTATATACCAACTTGATATAAAAAATGCATTCTTGAATGGTGAGCTAAAGGAATAGGTATACATGGCACAACCTATTGGATATCAAGATGTGGATCATGGTGATTTTGTTTGTAGGTTGAAGAAGGCCTTGTATGGGCTTAAGCAAGCACCAAGGGCATGGAATCAGAGGCTTCTTGATTACCTTGAGAAGGTTGGGTACATACACAAATCAGATCCCTTACTCTATGTAAAGAAAGAAGGGAGTAAGGTAGTGTCCATATGTATTTATACAAATGATCTAATCATAATAACTAGTGATCATATAGGAATTAAAGATATTAAATGGAAACTTGGAAAGGAGTTCAAGGTATTGAATTCGCGTGAGTTGTAATTTTTAGTATTGAAATTGCTTATGCATAGGATGGCATATAACTTTCGCAAAGGAAATATTTATTGGATATCTCTACAAGTATGGCATGGCTGAATGTAAGGTACTCAGTGGAGCTATAGATGCAAATAGGGTCATTTTCACAACCAATAAGGTCCAAAGCAAGGAATCTTTCGAAACTTCGCAAGTGAAGAGGGCTTAAAGAAGGAGACTTTGGAGGCTTCATATGAAGACAACTTTAAAAAGTGTTGATATATTTAGGTAGTGATGTGTGTGAACACACTAGGACCGTCCGGGTACTTTTTTCCCTCTTTAGGAGGTTTTTCCTCCAACTTGTATATAAGCCTATTGCCATAACATGCTACTTATCTTTGTGCATTCTAGTGGTAATACATTCATTATTGTGTGTTGTGCTACAAGCTTCTTCTTGTTCCCTGTGTTCTTCGTGTGCTTACGTAGATGTCTAACTCCAACAATTGGTATGAGAGCAGTTTCTCGCTTCATCGAGGGCATCGTTGACACCCCTCCGATCATAGTCTCAGAATCACACGAAATTTGGTACGTATACACAGAGCTCGTTTTGGCCTCTGAATGCACTATCGTAGAACTTTTGCAAGCTATTTTGTCTTTTTGTGCCAAAGGTATATACCACTTTTGTTTCGCTAGTATAAGTGTCTCAAAGTCTACTACAGGCCTATCAGAATTTGTATAGGCAATTCTATTCAAGTTTTTGAGATACAATCAATTTTCTGCATCAAGGCATTTTAGTCACCGACCATGGCTAAAAGCAATGATGTATTTCGTATGTTGGCTGTTGAGGATAAGTTGGATGGTACTAACTACCCATTCAAGGCTTATATGATGCGACATGTATTGGTTGCAAAAGGACTGTGGAACATTGTGCAGGGTGTTGAAAAACGTCCTATCACACCTGCAACTGTTACAACTACATGTACTAAAGATGATGTAGAAGGTGTCAAAGATGATGATATTTTGCATATTCCTGTTTGTGCTGTCGTTTTTAGGGCACCTACTCCAGAGCAGATTCACTAGGATGGCACATATGCTCAAGCACATGCATTGATAGCTTTGTCTGTCAAACGTGCCATTATTCCTCACATTTGCTCTTGTAGAACAACTAAGGATGCTTGGGATACACTTACCACATTGCACCAAGCTAAGAATGAGGCTCGTGTTGCTTACCTCCGAAAACAATTGGAGAGTGAGCATATGAATGAAGGTGATTCTATGGACAATTTTTTAACAAAGATCAAAGACTTGAAGGAACAGTTGATTTCTGTTGATGAAGTTATATTAGATAGATCACTTGTGCAGACCGTTCTGAATGGTCTTCCTGATTCATATCAAAGTTTTGCTTCTACTCTTTGTTTGATGATGAAAGGCAATCCAAATGCCTTGTCGTTTGAGGAGTTAGTCTCTTTTCTATTGCAAGAAGATCAGCCCACATAGAACATGTCCATTATGCATGTTGCAGATCAAGTTTTCTTGGCTAGTCAGAAGGGCAAAGGAAAATGGAGCTCTTCAAGTAGTAAGCAGAAATTTGCTCATTCTGCACAATCAAAGAGAGAAGACAAAGATGAAAAGAAATAAAAAAAGTAGAAATTGTTTTGCAAGTACTATAAAGGAAATGATCATATCATAAAGAACTATCCAAAACTAGTTGCTAAAGAGGCAAAGAAGAAAGGGGCTGGAATGTTTGTTGCAGAGGCCTCTACACACAAAAACAGAGTCTGCTAATCTTGTGCAGGATGAAGAATGAGCATTTAGTAATGTTTGCAGTTTTGAACCATCTTCTCACGAGCAGTCCATGTCTACAGTAGACTTAGATGTTTGGTACTTTGATAGTGGGGTGACCAAACATATTACCTCGCAGCGCAGTTTCTTCTCTTGACTCGAGCCTACCGCTACATGGTGTTAAAATGCACTTTTACATTACAGGCATTTTAAGTTCTTTTGGGTTCTTGGGAGTGGTAGGGGTCTGATAAATCAGAGGCCCTATAACTTGATTTTCCCAATTAATTTATCCAAACCCCAATATGTTAACATTCAACACTCTGTTTAATTCAAATTACTGTCAAGACTCTGGTTAGTCTTCTCACAAGTTTATTGTGCATACTCAAGTTAATACTATTCATAGTGCATCACGTAGCAATTACTGATTACCGTCGCACAGACGAATATCGACAACAGAACCTTATGTGTTAATCACAAATTAATGAAATTAAACAAAGGTAAGGACGAAAATACTTAGACTTCTCGAACACTGCACTACGACTTCTCCATAGATCGCAATCGTCCAGATAGACACTCTGGCGATTCCGGTTGTCGTTATCGGAGTGTCACCGCAATGTCTTTTTATTAGTGGATAAGCCGATACATCTCTTCACACGACCTTTCAGTTCGTGTGGAATATGAAACCTTTCAGCTCGTGCAAGATAGGAAAATACAGGAATTATGGAAATACAAAGTCCCAATCCGGCGGCTTACACTGGCACGCACGGTGGACTTGAACCTAAAATGGAACAAAAGTTAGGGCTCATCTACTATACCCTGTATATACATGGTTCTGGCTAACTTAAAAGTTCTGGAAATCTTCTGTTTCAGCGAGTCCAACATCTTTTTTAGGATCTCCGGTTCTACGAGCTGAGCATCAGTTCTAATTGAACTTGCCGCAATTACTTGACTCATCAAAATTTCAGCCTATGTCTCCAAAAAGGCCTCTTGCAAGTAAAAATCATTTGCTAGTGCTGCATCACAGCGCAATCTCATCTCATTGATCCGATCATCTACCCTTGAAAGTCTGTCAGCTTGAACACCTAATTGCTTTTCTCGTCTCTCCAGTTCTTCAGACTCGAAGTGCATGGTTTTGTAGTAGGCGTCTATTTCTTTCTGCATTCCTTCAAATTCTTTCTTCAATTTGAGATATCGTCCCAACTCTTCCTGTAATTCTTGATCACATTTGAACAAGGTTTCGGTAGTCTTATGCAGCTCTGCTTCAGCTTTAAGTACATTGCTGGCGAGAGACTACGAAGCTTCTTCTAATACACTGTATGCTTCCCGCGTGCTCTACAATTCATTTCCTATGGCAGTCATTGCATCTGTTTTATCAATGATATCTTGCTTCAGCGTGTTGATTTCGGTATCCTTTTGACACAGCAAAGCATCTTTCTGTGCGAGTTGATTTTGAGGCTGTTGCATATATAAGTGTAAACCATGATTTTCTGCCTTAACTGCATCCACTTCTTCTTGCAATGGAGCAATATCTACTTCTAGGCTTTATGCTGCAATTTGTGATGAATATTATTAGTGACCATTCTGAGTTGTGTCAGTAGCTGCTGTGAGAATTGGATGAGCATTCGACCCATGGACTCTAATTCCATAAACATGGGAATCGGAGGAAGAAGAGGAGGAGGAAGTGGTTGGGATGAAGAAGCTGACAAGAGGTGATGGGAAGATGGTGGAGAATAGTAAGGTGAAGAGGATGAGGAGTCCGGTGCTTCAGGGGCAATAGGTTGAATGGGGACAATGGGCTCGACCGGAGGCATTGGTGGAGGAGTAAGTAGAAGACTGTTGGGCACCAACACTATTCCAGTAGGTTGCTGCGTAGTTACTTCAGTCCGGTCAATTACAGCATCGACCAAGGTAATGACTTCATTTATTATCTCTGCAACAATGGCTTGCACATCTTTTGGAATCGAGTGCTGAGAATCCGCTGGAGAAGAATTTTCTTTGGAATCAGCAGTGGACGCACTGTGTTCCTGTTGCCGAATGGGAGAAGACTGGGTAGACGAATCAAGGTGAATTGAGGTGGCAGTGTCGTGCAAAATTTCTTCTTCATTTCCTTCTTCTTCATTTCCAACGGCGGAACCTTGCACTTGGCTCTCCGACGGGCTTATACAGGTGCATTTTCAGCGGAGAAGCTGGAAAAGATCTTCATCCTCATCTTCTTCATCTTCGAGCACTTGGGCAGATTCTTCATGATACAAAATTGGAGCTCTTGGCGGAGGTTGTGCGACTTGAATGGCTGGGAACAGAAAGGTAATGATATGTGGTAAACGCGAACGCGGAAGCTCTCCATTGTTAACATGCTTAGTAACCGTAACGCATTCACAGTGAATGCGCCGGAAATAGAACGAGGCAAAATTAACATGCTCACGGGAAGCCATGTCAATCATCGAATAAAACAGGCGAGAAATGCCATAAGTGCGTTTCTATAAATTAAGGATAGCAACAAGAAATTGTAAGGCGGTACGTTCAGGGTCAGGGCGACACAAAATGGCGTATTCATTCGATGAGGACCGTGGGAATAATTCGACCATGGTGGCAATAGGAAGGAGAGGACCATTCTCCATGCCTTCTATGGGCAAACGGAATGCTGCAGGGAATGATGCTAATGTGATTACGACGCGAGATGGTAAACATGTAATCGGCCAACTCTGCTCGGTAGCAGGAGTGGTGGCAATGGCTACAATAATATGTGCATAACAAGGGTGACACTCCACTGAATGCCAAGGCAATTCAACGAAGTTTACCAGGCCGGGAATACGCAAGAACTCACTCACGTCATGAGGGAGTCCATCACGGAATGTAGCAAAATTAGCTAAAGCTTCCATGATGCGCACGTGAAATCACAAGAACACGAATACACGACAAACACAGGAAACACAAGGCACAGAACACACAAACACAATAGCGATTCACAGGGAAAAGAAGAGGATTAAGTAGACACTTGATAATGGGAAGCGATCGGAAATACTTAATCATCGCACGATGTTGAGATGATAACCTTCATAATTAAGGCGTGCATGCATGAGCAGAATCAATAACACAAGGCAGCAATTAATTATGATTATATATCAAAACGAGAAGCTTTACGGTCTTATTCAATTAACATGCAAAAATAAAAAGAAAGTAAATAACACGTGAAAAAACGAAGGACACGTCAGCGAGAATCAGGCACTTGGTGATAGGGCCGTAACTTTGAACCATTGATCACTTTAGGAAGAGGAACTCCGTTCAAGGTAGTCAACCAAAAAGTAGCTGGTCCCACTTGTTCACTAATTTGGTAAGGACTGAACCACCCTAATTGAAATTTCCCACCAGCACGATTTGATTTAGCATTGTAAAATAGCACAAGTTGGCCCACCGTAAACATAGGAGTCTTGAAAAAATGATCATGAGTCCGGGCTTGCCGCAACTGAACTTCTTGAAGAGTTAGAAAGCTTTCCCAACGATGTTCATCCAAGTTTCTGAGTGCTTCCAACCGAAATGGCAAAGAGTCTTCGGGTAACAGCTTCTGAGTTATGGCCACGCGTAAGCTTGGCACGACAATCTCCATAGGTGCGATTGCTTCGATCCCATAAGCAAGCTTGAAAGGAGTCAGTCCGGTTGCAACTTTGTATGTAGTCCGGTATGCCCATAAGACTGTAGGTAGTAATTGATCCCATCTTTCTGGTGATTCCACGATCAATTTGTGAAGCATACTTAACAGCATCTTGTTGGTACTTTCAGCTCAACCATTAGCACAAGGATAGTACGATGAACTGAATTTATGCAGGATTTGAAAATTATGCATTAATACTTGCATTAAATTGTTATCAAAGTGTGTTCCTTGATCTGTCATAAGTTCTAGAGGTAATCCATAACGCGGAAAAACATCCTTCATCAGGCATTTTGCCACCGAAACAGCTGTAGCGGACCGCAAGGACCAAGCTTCAGCCCACCTAGTAGCGTAATCTGTACAGGTCAAGATGTAACATATGTTGCTAAGGGTTGTTGGTGGTGTGATAGGTCCAATAAAATCAAGGCCCCACTTCTGAAAAGGTTCCAAAGGTGTATGAAGAGGAAGAAATCCATCAGTCACAAAAGTTAACAACGTATCGTAATAGGTAGGCTGCTCAGGATGTTCGGGAGATTCGTCACGAGCTAGTTCAGCAGCGTAAATTGCTGGTGTGGTATCGTCAACGCCCAACGGAGCTTCGCCGAGATCCAATCGAGAGAGAAAGTCTTCTAAGGCATGGGTTGTACCTGGTCGATGAATCACTTCGTAGTCGAACTCTTGTAGCAATAAGACCCAACGAGCCAAGCGACCACCTAAATGTTGTTGCCGAACCAGATATACAAGTGCAGCATGATCCACATGAAAAGTGAATTTTCGGCCTAGCAAGTAATGCCTAAATTTCTTTACAGAATATACCAATCCGAGGCATTCTCGTTCAGTCACAGAATAATTCCTTTCCGCAGGAGCGAGTCGGTGACTTGCATAGTAAAGAGGCCGAATCCATTTGTCCGTTTGCTGCATTAAAACACTGCCAATGGCGATATCCGATGCATCTGATGGCGTTCCCAATCAGGAGGTTGCAAAATGGGAGCCTGCGTCAATAATCCTTTTAGACGATCGAATGCAGTTTGGCATTCCGGAGTCCATTCGAACTGTTGTGGAGTACTAGTCATTAGCCGATTTAGTGGTGTTGCTAAATGGGCTAGCCACCGTAGATGCCTGCCATGCCACCGGATTTGACCCAAGAAGCGCATAACCTCTTTCGGCATTGTAGGAACGCGTGCTTCCAACACAGTTGCGACTTTGTCTGGATCAACTTGGATACCTTGTGCCGATATGATATGTCCAAGGAGTTTACCAAAAGACACCGCAAAAAGAGATTTGGTCGGGTTCAGGAAGAGTCGGTATTCACGGCATTTCTCAAAACAACACCGTAAATGATACAGGTGCGCCGCAATCTTGCCGAATAAGGAGAAGTCATCTAAATAGACTTGCATAAAATTGGTTAGGTAGGGTGAAAAAATTTCCTGCATACAGGGTTGAAATGTGCTAGGAGCATTCCGTAACCCAAACCACATGATCGTACAATCAAAAAAACCCCAGTTTGTAATGAAAGCTATTTTCAGTATGTCTTGTTCAGCCATTCTGACCTGGTTATAACCACTGTAGCCATCCAAAAAGGAGTACATCTCATGCCCGGCCACTCTATCAAGCATTGTGTCGAGAAACGGAAGAGGGAACGGATCAGGTACCATGGCCGCATTCAGTTTTCGATAATCCACACAGATTTGGAGCTGCTTATTTTTCTTAGGAACAATAACAATCGAAGATATCCATTCAGCCTGTTCTATTGGTACGATGAATCCCACCTTCAATAACCTATCGAGCTCTGCTTTGACCTGTGCTGCATAGTTGGGATTCATACGGTAACTAGATTGTACAATTGGCTTCACTTCTGGCTTAAGCACGACTTGATGTTGATAGATCCGCGGATCAAGACCCTTCATATCGCGGTAATCCCAGGCAAAAACATCAGAAAACTCATGCAGGAGTCGGATCAAATCTTCTTGAAAGGCCTTGGACAATCCTGCCTTAATCTTAACAGGTCGCGGATTAGCTTCATCACCCAAATTATAGGTCACTAACTGGTCTTCCGGGACATAAAATTGATGAGGTTTCCCCAAGTCGTCAGCTGACTGTAAAATTTGTTGCAGAGTGGCTTCATCCATAGCAACATTATCATCTACATCTATATCTCCAGTCACGGGAACAACCGTACAAACTGCCGGACTCCAGTTATTGGCTACAGCTTGAAGATCTATAGTACCTAAGGATATCAAATCTTTATTGTTCTGCAGAAACACCTCTTCTTCATCATCAGATAAGCCATCCGACATGTGGACTGGCTCGGCTATTGAGTGTGTGTGGCTCAGACGCCTTATGGTTGATTTGGGTGTTGGTCAATCTTTTGCCACCATCATCTTTCACAACGACTATTGAGTGTGTGTGGCTCAGACGCCTTATGGCTGATTTGGGTGTTGGTCAATCTTTTGCCACCATCATCTTCATTGATAGTCAGAGCACATTGGCAGTTGCTAGGAACCCTGTGTTCCATGCTCACAATTAGCACATTGAGGTGCATTATCATTATGTCAAGGCGATGTTCTTTTGCTGGGGAGATCAACTTGGCATATGTGCCCACACAGCAGAACATTGCAGACCTTTTCATGAAGGCTATGCCTAGGGAGAAGTTTGAAGCTTTTCGCAAAGCTTTTCGCAAAGCTTTGCGCTTACTTCCTTTTGTGGAGTGATTTCCACATAGCTTGGCACTTCTTTATACATGAATGCCAGCTCGTTGTTTAGTGCATCACTCCGAGGGGGATTTGTTGATATATTTAGGTAGTGATGTGTGTGAACACACTAGGACCATCGGGGAACGTTTTTTCCTCTTTAAGAGGTTTTTTCTCCCCAACTTGTATATATGCCTATTGCCCTAATGGGCTACTTATCGTTGTACATTCTAATGGTAATACATTCAGTATTGTGTGTTGTGCTCCAAGCTTCTTCTTCATCCTTGTGTTGTTTGCGTGCTTCCGCAGACGTCTAACTCCAAAAAAAGGAAGCCAAAAACTTCATAAGATAAGGAAGTTAAAAGAATGAAGGTTTTTAAGCTTCACAAGAGAAGAAGAAAGCTTTGGAGACCTCACAAAGAAATTAAATCCACTTCATTAAAGATCATGGAAAAAAGCCCTTGACAACAAAGACAAAAGAGAAAGAATCAAAAGGAGAACCACTCTAGCACAAAGAAAAGCTTATGTTGGGGAGGAAGATGAACTAGGAGAACTCCTAGCAGCCCATTTTATAAAAGAGAAAGAGGGAAAATACATAGAATGTGAAGAATAAGAGAGAAAAGCCAAAGGACACATGTCTTTCGACAAAGTCTAGTCTATCTTTAAGAGAAACATGAGCTAGGGGAAATCATAGTTGCTCGTTTCATGTAGCATAATAAAGTAATGATATCTTATATGAGCTAGGGGAAATCATAGTTGCTCGTTTCATGTAGCCTATGGAATAGAGGAAGGATTCACTCAAAGAGATTTATGTGATCCATATTCATGGCTATTATATTTGAGAAATTGTGAGCTCAAAATATGCAATTCTCTATGCTTTGGAAAGCGGAATTGTGTATAGATTATGACGATCCAATGCTAAGGGTCTACCGTTATCAATGAAGGAAAGACATATTAGTATGTGCGATATGTCTAAAGAAAAGAGTTTGTTATGATACTCTGACTATGTATGAAAGTCAAAGGATACCTAGAATAATGAATGCTTGAGTCTCCTCATGATAAGAACACTCTATGTATAATCCTTTTCGTGAACTTTGTATGTTTGAGTTATGATGCATGACTAGTGAGTGATGTGTGCTAATGAGGATTAGATATGAAGGGGTTTTCAAAGCTACGAGATAAGCGACCACTGCAAATAAACGGAATCAAATTTCCATGGTCTACCTATTTGTGTGGGCTCATCACATTGCAGGTGAATAATTCGTATCTCTTATGAGTAACGTATCAACAAATAAATAAATAAATAATAGGCGTGTTCTTATAATTTGCTTATTAGTTGTGAGACACAAAAACCATTGAATAACCAATATCCAAACTAGATCACAAAAGCATCAACTATACTATCTAAGACAGGCTTAGAAATGATCTTGAGGCAAGCTAAAGTCTATTTGATGTTTTCATTTATGGGAAATCTATATGCTTATTCAATTACAAATGTAGAACGTGTCATGACACTCAATATCTTATCTCTTCTGAAAGAAATTTTATGTATGAATACTTTATTGAAGTTGGCTAGGTGATTACTATTACATTTGTATATTTAGACAGTGGGCATTTGTTGAAATGCTCTCTTCGGAGGGCGATCAACAAGGCTCTATTTATCTATTGTTCTAGACCATATAGATTGGGTTTGATGGCATTGATATGTCCTGTAGTATGTTTTCATTGATGTTTATAGGTCTTTATAAATGTTTTGATAAAGAGGCAATCTGATTTTTGCACTTCTAGTTATAAGGGTAAGTTAGGGAAAGTCTGAAATTTGATATTGCGTAATGCACGTAATAAGAATTAGGACTAATTTGTGCTTTGGTCAATCATCTCCCACAATAACATTAAGTTAAAATTTAAAGTGCACTTATGAGATAACGTTCCAAGCTCAAAAAGGGCACAATGAGGTACAATATCATCATTTTAGGGAAATAATATACATTGGACAGATCATCCTAGACTATATGTCTACACACGGAAATAGCTTAGAAATTTTCAAAAACTTTCCCTCGTGTGAATTTTGAAGGTTATTATTAATCTTTGTTTTATTAATTATCTCTTTGTCCTTCATACTATGCATACCTTCACTCTTCCTTTTACATGAATGCAAGACAACATTCCACCAGATCACTCTTAAAGGAATTTGGATGGTGCATTCTGGTTGGAATCTCTATCACGGTGTATATGACCACAAAGTAAGGGTTGCTTTACTGTACCCTCTTTAGGAGCCTCTTTTCCAACTGACTCGTATACATGACCACAAAATTGATGCTTTACGTATTACTATACATTACAATTACGTATTAATATCACCATGTATTGTGCTTAAAAGGTTCACAAACATTGTGTTGCTGGTGTGAATGTGCTTCCTACGTGAGATTCAGGCGCATGTGATGAATTACATGCGATAGAAAAAGTAATATGAGTTTTTTAGTGGGATTCTTAAATCAGCTCATATAACTAAATTACACACTTCATCCTCAGCATGTTGAGTTTCTGTGGATTTAATTATGTGTTTAGGGGTCATTTTCCAACACTATATTCTATGATGAAAGGATGGACGAACTTCAGTGTTTGAGGGCCATGACACAATGCAATAAATCCTGTAAGGTGAACGCTACAAACTGCATAGAAGGATTGCACTAATAATGTATGCATCACCTATAATTACTTTAGACCCTTGAAACCCTACAAAAACGTTTTGTACGATACGCATTTCCTTGCTGGATTGATCGTCCTAAGGACTTGCGCAGTACAAAAGCATGCAAAAACATTTTAAGTGAATAACTGAACATTGCTTCCGGATCCCAACTCGGGGACAACATTGAAGAAGCCCTGCCGATTACCATGCCGATCAACCTCAATCTCATAACCTATAGCTTTATCCATTGCGTAATGTTTATTCATTGTGTTTATCAAACAATCACAATCAAAACCAAGTAGTTGGTTAATTCGTGGAGGTCAAGGGATATACTTATGTATGTATGTATGTATATATGATGTATGCATGTATGTATTGGAGGGGTCTCTGTGCTAGATAGACAATTTCGATTAAATATTTCATTGAGCTATCCGAAAACGAAAAATTCAATGGATATGTGCGCGCGCAATGATATGATTCGATACATTTTGTGGGTTTCTTGTTTCTAATGTACAGTCTAAAAACAAATACATGTTGAATTTTCTCTCCGATTTTTCTATTTGTTGAAGCATAGTCACGTTCTTAAGCGTGTAGTCGTAATGATTAAGCAGTGCAAATTACTAATGTTTTAGAATGAATCATTCTGCGCATATGAGAATCAGAGTTTAGCCACAGACATTCTTTTGACCAAAATATGTATATTGATGTTTTACCAGCGTCCAAATGCGCTAGAACCCAAACCAAGCTGTATAGTACATTGAAAACTCACATCGTCAGAGCTAAGTAAGATTCCATGAGGATTTTACTATCTTACAGTAAACGGTGCTAAAAAATCCGTTAGATTCTGAACAAAAACTCCTCTTTGATATCATAAATTTGAACTTTCAAAGGTGTATAAATGCTTATCTGTGTACGTGCGTGGGTCTGTGTAGAGAGAGAGAGAGAGAGAGAGAGAGAGAGAGAGAGAGAGAGAGAGAGAGATGCAGAGAAGATTCATTTTTGGAACTTCCTTAAACAAACTTCGCATATCGATAAGCATGATAGTTTACGCACCCCCTAGCATTACGCATTGCACATTGATTTATTCTTCTGATAATATTCTTTTTCTGATTCGTGGCTTATGATGGTCCACACGATTACAATACGATTCCATAAAAAATGCACCTCCCTGTGACGGCCCCTATGGCTATTCAAATTGCGAAAGGGGAAAGAATAAATGTTTTCTTCCCATTATATATATTCTGTAAATGAGAGGAGACAAGATATTATAAATCTTTTACAGTAGACCAATTTTACGCGTTTGCTAAGGCGCATACATTCACACCGCCTCTTTTCTTTACTTTAGGAGTAAAGCACTTTTATATTTAACAGAAAGGTGATGTAAAAAGGCCTCATTGAAGAGTAGAGTAGGAATCCATGAAGCACCAATCATCACCCGAAAACTCAAAGCATTTATAGAGGCTGGCATTGTTCCCAAATCATGACGATTAGATCCCAAATCACAAGACCAGCGCAATTGCTTCCATCCGTCCTCCTTTTTCAAACGATGAAACAGAGACACCGTATGGTACAAATTATGTAGGTGTTCAATGTAGGTATGTGTTGCTATATGCGATATTCAGAGGGATCTTGCAGATAGAATGAATGCAAAGGTCATGAGATTCCTTTCTCCTTGCATATTCTTTTGCATTTGCACTCTATGATGTAGGAAACTCATATCAATCATAATCTTGACTTTCTTCATTATCAAACTGTCTATGACTTGTTTCTCGATCATCATGAACATTAGGCACAACATCGTCCATATCAATCTGTGCTCACTATACATTCTTTTGTAATAGGATTATAGCATCTATATCCTTTCTTCTCTTCTAAGTATCCAAAAAATATGTACTTTATAGATTTACACTCCAACTTGTGTCTCAATTGACTAGGCATGTGTGCATAGCAAATACTCCCAAATGCTTGTAGATAGCTCACATTTGGCTTATGCTTCCATAATCTCTCATAAGGATTCAAATCATGAACCATTCCTTTTGGAATTTTATTTATGACATGTACGGTCATATGACAAGCTTCTACCCAAAATGTATCTGGCATGCTCTTTTCATTGAACATGGCTTTAGTAACTTCTTCAATCCCACGATTCTTTTGTTATGCCACACCATTATGTTATGGTTAGTATCTACAAGAAAATTGTGTTTGATTCCTCCATCACTAAGATATTGATCAAATTCATTTGGGTCTATTCTCCCTATGTATCTGATCATAGGCATTTAATGTACATGCCCAATTTCTTCTCAACCAAAGCATTTGAAAACTCCACTCTTATGCTTCAAAAAATATATGTAAGTGTATCGACTATAGTCTTCAATTAATATTGATGGAGAATGTTATTCTCCAAAAGAACAACCTATTCTTGTGATTAGAGCACCTCTATACCAAGAATAAGTCAAAACCTTCCACTCATTTAGAGAATCAATTACTAATTATCAAAAAGTTAACAAATCTGTGAAGAAGATGAAACACAGAAAAGTCTGCTGCACTATTTCTTCACATTGGCCTATCAAACGTGTAAAGTTTTTGATGAAACTTTGTACGAAGTATCTCCTAGAGATTGCGCATCTACTCCAAGTTGAATTACTTCAAAAGATTAAGTATAACTTGAGAAATCAACTTCTCAAGTTACCTATGTCAGAAACTGTCACTCAGAACAGTCGATTTTATACCTGTAACTTTTAAGACTTGGTTCTCCTTGAATAGAACCCGTTTTCCAAAATGCTTCTAGACATGAACAGCTTATCTTCCAACTTAAAGATTAAGCCCTCACTCATGCAAAACTTTAAACTGTGCTAGGAGAAATGATCAAAACATTAACTTCGAAATCTGCGCCTGTTTTAGGAACCAG
The DNA here is from genome assembly GCA_020310875.1 of Ceratopteris richardii. Lineage (NCBI taxonomy): Eukaryota > Viridiplantae > Streptophyta > Polypodiopsida > Polypodiales > Pteridaceae > Ceratopteris > Ceratopteris richardii. The sequence goes on along the minus strand of MU260089.1, from coordinate 28,359 downwards.
TGAACACACTTCACATATGAATGTTCCTACACTTAATTCACTCAGCCTGATTACAATTGGAAGCTAAAACTTTGTACAGAGGTCAAGCAACTCTCAACTTAGACTTGTACAAAAGCATTTCACAATTGATCTACTGTAGAAGGAGAACACGCAGAAACATCGGGCGCAAATATTTTCAATTACTCAGAAGAAAAATACAGTTGAGTGATGAGAGCTAACTCAACTAACTTTTTTTCTCTATCTCATGACATCTATCTCCCTCATTCTTGACTTCTAACTATTTTCACGTATGCTCTCATACTTGCCCCGACTTTTCTCAAAGTATTTATAGATAAATTTGTACATGATTCTTACTAAACAAAAGATCTAAGTCAGCTATGACTAAACTAATGTACATATGTGTACACTTCTCTTATCCTCTGAATATAATCTTCTTCCATACTTTAGGAATTGATTCTTCCTTCATCCTTTAATCTTCCAAGCCTTCAATTGGTGATTGGTATGCACCAACAGCTCCCCCTCAATCATCAATTGAGGTTTTCTCTGTCTTCTTGATACTTGCCATGTTTTTGAACCTTTGTAACTTAGGTCCATCCAAACTCTTTGTCATCATATCTGCCACTTGTTCTTTTGTTGGAGTGTACATCACTTCAATCTCTTTATCTAGTACCTTTTCCCTCAAGAAATGATACTGAATCTCTATATGCTTAGTCCTGGCATGAAAAACAGGGTTAGCTGCCAAATACAAAGAACTCATATTGTCTCCAAAAATTATTGGAGTACTATGATCAAACTCAAAACTTTTCATCAAGGTCTTCAACCATATCACTTCCTTTGCAGCTTCTACCATTCCCTTATACTCAGCTTCTGTGGATGATAAAGCAACTGTATGTTGCTTCTTTGAACACCAAGAAACTAGCTTATCTCCAACAAAACAGAGATACCCATGAGTAGACCTTCTATCATCTGAGTCACCTGCCCAATCTGCATCACTAAACACTTTGATTCTTGTGTCAGAAGTGAAACCATAATACAAACCTTCACTTAGTGTTCCTTTGATATATCTGAGTACCCTTTGGGCTGCAATCCAATGAGTCTTCTTTGGACAATGCATAAATTGTGACAACACACCTACTGCATATGATAGATCTGGCCTTGTCAAGGTAGCATAGATTAGACTACCTACCAAACTCTGATATTTCTTTATGTCATTGAATTCTTCACCTCCATACCTGCTTAATTTATGATTTACCTCCAATGGTGTGGTTGAGATCTTGCAATCTTCCATGTTAAACTTGACTAGAAGATTCTTCAAGTATCTCTCTTGTGAAACATATACTCCATGTTGAGTATACACAATCTGCATTCCTAGAAAATAAGATAAGTTTCCCAAATCACTTATCTTAAACTCCTTCTCTATTTGTCTTTTGAGTTCATTGATTCCTTGAGCATCTGTTCCTGTAACAATAATATCATCAACATAAATGCACATGTAAATGTATCCATTTTCACTTGCCTTCACTAGCAAGCTACTATCTGCCTTTGATGCTTGAAATCCACATTCATTCAAGAACTTGACCAATCTGTAATTCCAAGCTCTTGGGGCTTGCTTCAACCCATATAAAGCTCTCTTGAGCTTACACACATAATCTGATCCAATTGATTCCATGAAGCCTTCTGGTTGCTCCATATATACTTCATCTGCAATGTATCCATTTAGAAATGCATTTTTTCACATCCAATTGTGATAATTTCCATCCCTTGCAAGCAGCAATAGCAATCAATGTCCTAATTGTAGACATCTTAGCAACAGGACTAAAGGTTTCATCATAATCTACCCCATAAGTTTGGGCATAACCTTTGACCACAAGTCTAGCCTTATATCTAGACACCTTACCATCTGCAAACCTCTTTGTTTTATATACCCACTTGCATCCAATGACCTTCTGATTCTTTGGTCTTGGTACTAGTTCCCAAGTTTCATTTTCAAGTAGAGCATCATACTCTTCCTGCATTGCCTTCTCCCAATTCTGTTTACCTTTGGCTTCTTCATAAGTGGTTGGATCTTCTTCTGTTTTCACAATGTAGGCATAATCTTTTGTTGTTAGGAAAGATGTATCATAACTATACCTTATAGGTTCTTTCCTTTCTCTTGTAGATCTTCTGATTTCTGCATTCCTTGAAGTTTCAGCCTCATTTGACTCTGGATCAAATCTTGGCCCTTCTTCTACATAATCCTGCACTCTACTTCTAGAGTCAACTTCATCAACAATTTCTTCACATACTTTTACCTTTGCCTTTCCTTTCCTTTGAATTTCTTCAACACCTGTATACTCATTTGGTGATCCTGTATACCACATATTTTGCTCATCAAATGTCACATCTTTAGTAACAAGAAATTGCTTTGTGGATGGACTCCACAACCTATAACCCATCTGTCTATCATCATATCCAATAAACACATACTTCTCTGCTTTTGGTTCTAGCTTATGTCTTAATTGTGAAGGAACATAAGCATATGCAATACATCCAAATACTTTACAATGATCAAGACTAGGCTTCTTACCCCACCATGCTTCATAAGGGGTTCCTCCATCCAAAGCTTTACAAGGCAACCTATTCACAAGGTATGTTGCAGTGTTAATGGCTTCTGCCCATAAGTAATTTGGACAATTCTTTTCCTTCATCATGGCTCTTGCAAACTCTACAAGAGTCCTATTCCTCCTTTCTGCTACTCCATTCTGTTGAGGGGAGTACCTGCAAGTTACTTCTCTTTTGATACCTGCATTCCACAAATAATCATCAAACTCTTTAGAGAAATACTCTCCCCCTCCATCTGATCTTAACCTCTTGAGCTTTTGCCCTGTGATCCTTTCTGCATAAGCATGAAAATGTTTGAATGTCTTGAAAACTTCTGATTTATCCTTGATTACATACAAAGTAATCCACCTGGTTGCATCATCAACAAACAACACATAATATCTGGATCCATTTATGCTATAGTCCCTTGAAGGACCCCATACATCTGTATGAACCAATTCAAGCATATTTGAATGCTTGTACCCTGATTTGTTGTAAGAACTCTTATGTGCTTTACCTAATTGACAAGCTTCACACTTGTACACCATATGTTGCCCTTCAATATTTGGCAATCCAAGCACCACCTGATTCTTTGACATCTCCTTTATAGCTCTCTCATTGAAATGACCTAGCCTTTTATGCCATAGGTCTAATTCAGATACCTTTTGACTTCCATAGGTAAATAATGCATGTCCCACATTACCTTGGACTTTGAGAGTGAACAATCTTCCTTCCTTTTTACCTGCAATTATGTTTCTATATCCCTGATTTGGATCTTGTACATAAACACCATCATTTGTGAATCTTACCTCATATCCTTTCTCCACAATTTGCCCTACACTTATCAGATTTTTAGGAATAGTAGGAACATAAAGTACCTTGCTCAGAAGTGTACTTCCACTCTTTGTCTTCACTGATCCAATGCTCTCCACTTTATGTTTGGTATTGTCACCTGTCTGAACTGTATGTCCATTCACCCTTGCTTCCATATCAGTCATCAAAGATAGATTCCCACTCAGATGGTTGCTACACCCTGAGTCAATATAAAACACTCTTTGATCTTCTCCCATTGATTCATGAGTTGCATTCAAGATAAGAGTCATGTCATCCTTCTGATCTGATGCATAATTGTAATAATTATTGTTGTAGGACAGAGATTGGAAGTTTCTTCCACCTCCTCTACCATATGATGTCCTACCTCCTCTTCCTCTGAAATTGCCTCTTTGGTTTCTGCCTCCTCTACCTCTTTGACTATAATTCTGATTATTGCTTCCACCATTTTGATTGTTATACCAACAATCATTTGCCAAATGATTTGTTCTGCCACAAATCCAACAAGCTTTAGCATTATCTTTGTTCTTACCTCCTCTTCCTTTACCTCTGAAATTTGTCTTCCCTTTTGTGAAGTTAGCTTGATTTGAATTCCCTTCATCATCATTTGATTGCTTTCCCTTGCCATTCTTTTTCTTATCCTTAGAGTACATAGCTTGACTTGTACTTCTATCATTGTCTCCTTTAAGATCCTGCTCAAAGGTTAGCATGTGTCCTAGCAATTGATTAAGATCAGGAGTAAAGTGATCAAGTGACAATTCTATGGACAATATAAAAGGCTTCCACTTCTCATCTCCTCTCAAACCTGTAAGTATTTGTCTTACCAACTTTTCCTCTTCAATGTCTTCATCCACTGCTCCCAAGCTATCTGCAATATCTTTCATCCTTGCCACATAATCTGAAATTGATTGTGAGCTCTTCTTCTTGAAGGTTGTGAACTCAGCCCATAGTGAGGACTTCCTTGACTTAGTAGTATTTTGGAAATGCTCTTCCAAGGCATTCCAAACATTTGTAGCACTTTCCAAACCTCTGATGTGAGGTAAAAGGTAATCATTTACAGCCATGTAGATGATGCTCCTTGCTTGAGCATCCTTTCTCATCCAAGTCTTCAACATTGCAAGCTCTTCCTTAGCAGGAATACTAGGATCTGCAAACTCAGGTTTTTCTTCATCTCCTGTAATAAATGATATAAGATCTTTTCTCATGAGATGTGCTTCCATCCTCATGGACCATGCTGGATAGTTCTCCCTATCTAGCTTATCAATCTGCAAGCTTTCTCCCATCTTGTATCCACCTGTGTATTGAAATCTTCAAGCTTTACAAACAGTGTATGTACCTTTACTTCGAATTGAACTCCTTTTGCCTTTCTTGATGTCAAATAGTCTTCTCCTCAAGCTTTGACTCCAAGCTTTCACTTCTTAGTCCTTCAAGTGTTGAATTTCTTGAATCTGCAGCAGTCGAGATCCTCCTTTTCTCAATTTGATGTCTCCTGCTCTGATACCACTGATGGAGAATGTTATTCTCCAAAAGAACAACCTATTCTTGTGATTAGAGCACCTCTATACCAAGAATAAGTCAAAACCTTCCACTCATTTAGAGAATCAATTACTAATTATCAAAAAGTTAACAAATCTGTGAAGAAGATGAAACACAGAAAAGTCTGCTGCACTATTTCTTCACATTGGCCTATCAAACGTGTAACGTTTTTGATGAAACTTTGTACGAAGTATCTCCTAGAGATTGCGAATCTACTCCAAGTTGAATTACTTCAAAAGATTAAGTATAACTTGAGAAATCAACTTCTCAAGTTACCTATGTCAGAAACTATCACTCAGAACAGTCGATTTTATACCTGTAACTTTTAAGACTTGGTTCTCCTTGAATAGAACCCGTTTTCCAAAATGCTTCTAGACATGAACAGCTTATCTTCCAACTTAAAGATTAAGCCCTCACTCACGCAAAACTTTAAACTGTGCTAGGAGAAATGGTCAAAACATTAACTTCAAAATCTGCGCCTGTTTTAGGAACCAGTGAACACACTTCACATATGAATGTTCCTACACTTAATTCACTCAGCCTGATTACAATTGGAAGCTAAAACTTTGTACAGAGGTCAAGCAACTCTCAACTTAGACTTGTACAAAAGCATTTCACAATTGATCTACTGTAGAAGGAGAACACGCAGAAACATCGGGCGCAAATATTTTCAATTACTCAGAAGAAAAATACAGTTGAGTGATGAGAGCTAACTCAACTAACTTTTTTTCTCTATCTCATGACATCTATCTCCCTCATTCTTGACTTCTAATTATTGTCACGTATGCTCTCATACTTGCCCCGACTTTTCTCAAAGTATTTATAGATAAATTTGTACATGATTCTTACTAAACAAAAGATCTAAGTCAGCTATGACTAAACTAATGTACATATGTGTACACTTCTCTTATCCTCTGAATATAATCTTCTTCCATACTTTAGGAATTGATTCTTCCTTCATCCTTTAATCTTCCAAGCCTTCAATTGGTGATTGGTATGCACCAACAAATATAAAAAAGTAAAGTGAGCAACCAATGGGTTTTGTTCTAGCAAGCCCAACCACATCACTATGAATTAGCTTTGGAGGTCTATTTCTATGCATTTCTCTTTGTGGAAACTTCATACACTAATGTTTTCCAGATGCACATGCTTCACATATCCTCTCAGAATTTAAATGATCAAATCTTGGTAGAGCATACACTAACCTTGGCTTCTCCATAGAATTTCGTTTCCTCAAGTTGATATGACCAGTTCTTTTATGCAACAATTCTGCTATATCAGAGTGTATATTGTTCTTAGAGTACATATTCTCATAAAGAGGTGTCCACATATCAAACATTATCAATCTACTCCTTTTCTTTCCATGACCAAGAAATTTCCATCTTTTGACATAGTTGAAATCATGTATGAAATAACAATATGTATTAAAGATCAATTCCATATCTTGATCCACAAGCTAAGGAACCAAAAAAAAAGTTTTTTGTAATGCTAGGAAAATGTAAAACACCACTTAATATGTTTAGGACACCATTCTTTTGTACTAGTGGTACATTTCCAACATTGTTAATCACAGTAAAAGTATCATCACTAGTTGCTACATAGTCTTTAGTCTTGAAAGCCTCTTCCGACACAAACCAATCTCCTATGCTTATCATATAATTTGTGCAACGAGATTCTATGGACGAATTCATTTGATTTCTAAGTATTTGTAGGTTGCTATATGCAATATTCGGAAGGATCTTGTAGATAAAATGAATGCAAAGCTCATGATATGCCTTACTCCTTGCATATTCTTTTGCATTATCGAATGCAAGGGTCATGATATTTCTTTCTCCTTGCATAGTCCTTTTCATTTTCGCTCCATGACATTTCAAACATAGGAAACTCATATGAGCCATAATCTTGACATTCTTCATTATCAAAATGTCTATGGCTTGTTTCTCAATCATCATGAATATTATGCATATCCATATCATTCTCTATGAGACTCATGTCTTTCGATGCATATGATGAGGCATTCCCATCAAATATAACATCTTTTATCACTATACATTCTTTTCTAACCGGATTATAACATCTCTATGGTTTTTTTGTCTTTGAGTATCCAACAAAAATGCACTTTTTAGATTTAGGCTCAAATTTGTGTCTCATTTGACCAGGCATGTGTGCATAGCAACTAGTCCCAAATACTTGTAGATAGCTCACATTTGGCTTATGCTTCCATAATCTCTCATAAGGAGTCAAATCAAGAACCATTCCTTTTGGAGCTCTATTTATGACATGTATGGCCATACGAGAAGGTTCTACCCAAAATGTATCTAGCATGCTTTTTTCATTTCACATGGCTCTAGTAACTTCTTCAATCACATGATTCTTCACTTCTCCCAAGTCATTTTGTTTTGGTTTGTATCTACAACATAATTGCCTTTGATTCCTTGATCACTAAGATATTGATAAAATTCCTTTGGGATTTATTCTCCCCCTACATCTCATCATAAGAATTTGATGTACATGCCCAATTGCTTCTCAACCAAAGCATTTGAATGTTGGAGCAAGACAATCAACAATTGGTGATTATATGAAGCTTAGAAACAAAGATATGAAGAAAAGATTGAAGTCTAACTTCATGAAGTGAAGTGAAGGTTCAGGAAGAAAAGTTCTATAAACATACGTACATTAGTTTTTTGTAAATACTTCAAAATGCTTGAAGTAATGAAGAATCAATACTCATATATATATATATATATATATATATATATATATATATATATATATATATATATATATATATATATATATATATATATATATATATATATATATATATATATATATATATATATATATATATGATTGTATTAGATAAGAAAGATGAGATATAGATGAGATAGAGAAGAATAGATTATGAGTATTGTCTGTATCATCCATCACATGTATGATGAGTTGAATAGAAAGAATGTTCAGAGAATTGCACGTCAATCTTTTCTCTAGTTCTCCTTCTGTGTTTGATTATTTCAGAAATCCTTTTGTAGACATCTAAATCCATAGTGAATCTATCTATGGTTAAAGTTTAAGAGCCTAATTGCAAACAGGCTGAGAGAATTTTGTATAGGAACATCTATATGTGAGAAAGTGTTGAGTGTCTTCTGAAATAGGCGCAATCTTGATGGCTAAAATCATTTGCTTAAATGGGTTCTAGTTTGGGAGAACTATGTGTTAGAAGTTGCAGATGTCAAAGTCGACTCTACAAAAAGGCAGTTTCAGACATAGGTAGATTGTTTGGATCATTTCTCATAATCTACTTAAGCTTTTGAAGTTTTTTAACTTGGAGGAGGTGCCCAAACTTTAGCCAACACATTCTACAAAGTTTCATCGGAATCTTTACATAGTTGATTAGTTAGTGAGTGAGTAATGTGCAGTAGACTTTCCTGTGAACTAATTTTCTTCACAATTAGCTAAAGTCTTGACAGTTTGGTATTTATCTTCCAAAATTGGTTGGAGTTTAAAGTTATTCTTGATATAGAGGTGGTCTAACATCAAGGATAGCTTGTTCTTTTGGAGATTAACACTCTCCATCAGTGGTATCAGAGCAGGATTTATCAGACTGAGGAAAAGGAAGACCCCGACTGCTGCAGATATACAAATTTCAAACCTTGAAGATTCAAAAGGATAAAGTGTGAAAGAAAAACTGAAGGGAGACACATAAAGGCAATCAAAAGGATCAGAAGGAGCAGACTTCGAAGATAAGGTACATTCATTTCATATAAGGATTAAAGATTTGATAGTATAGGTGAAGAAAGGATGGGAGATAGTCTCTAAACTGAGAAGTTGGATAGGGAGAACTATCCAGCTTTGTCTATGAGAATGGAAGCTCATTTTATGAGCAAAGATCTGATGGGATACATCATAGGAATGGAAGAAAAGCCAAAGTTCAAAGATCCTAGTGTTCCAACTAGCGAGGAGCTTGCAGATATAGAGATTTGGATGAAGAAGGATGCTCAAGCAAGGAGCATAATCTACATTGCAGTGAATGATTATTTGCTTCCTCATATCAGAGGACTTGAAAGTGCAAGTGACATATGGAATGCTTTGGTAGAGCATTTTCAGAATACAACCAAATCAAGGAAAGCCTCATTATGGGTAGAATTGACTACATTCAAGAAGAAGGCTTCACAATTAGTATTTTATTATGTGACAAAGATGAAAGACATTGCTGATTCTTTAGGTGCAGTAGATGAAGATATTGAAGAAGATAAGTTGGTTAGACGAATTCTCACAGGGCTAAGAGGAGATGAGAAGTGGAAGCCTTTTATATTGTCTACAACACTTTCATTAGATCATTTCACTCCTGATTTGAATCAATGGTTAGGACATATGCTAGCTTTTGAGAATGATATCAAAGGAGATGTTGATAAGAGTGCAGGTCATGCGATGTATTCTAAAGACAAGAAGAAAGCTAGTAAAGGAAAGCAACAATCAGTTGAAGATGAAGGTACTTCAAGTCAAGCAAACTTCATGAGAGGAAGAGGAAGTGGCAGGAATAGAGGAAGAGGCAGAAATAACTAAGATAATGTTAGAGATTGTTGGATATGTGGTAAGATCAATCATCTATCTCATGATTGGTGGCATAATTATCAAAGCAATGGTAATTTTAATCAGAACTTTAATCAAAGAGGAATAGGTGGCAGATATCAGAGAGGAAACTAATTCAAAGGTAGAGGTGCTAGGAATTCTTTTGGAAGAAGTGGAGGAAGAAACTTCCAAAATCAATCCTATAATAACACTTACTACAATTATGCATCAGATCAGAAAGAAGATTCAACTCTTGTTATGAATGCAACATGTGAAGCCTCACATGAAGACATGAGAGTATTTTATATTGACTCAAGATGTAGCAATCATCTGAGTGGAAACATTGCTTTGATGACTGACCTAGATCATAAGGCAATCAATCACATAGTTCAAACAGGTGACAATACAAAGCACAAAGTGAAGTCAATTGGTTTAGTTAAAGCCAAAGATGGAAGTACTCTCTTGAATAAGGTTTTGTATGTTCCTAGAATTCCAATGAATTTCATTAGTGTAGGACAAATTGTGGAAAAAGGATATGAGGTAAGGTTCACTAATGATGGAGTTTATGTTGACCCTAGTCAAGGGTATAAACAAATTGTTACAGGAAAGAAGGAAGGAAGGCTCTTCACATTAAAGATACAAGGTAATATTGGGCATGCTATGTTCACATACGAAGAGCAAAAGGTGTCTGAATTGGATCTTTGGCATAAAAGACTTGGACACTTTAATGAAAGAGGTATCAAAGATATGGTTAACAATGGTTCAGTACTTGGATTGCCTATTGTTGTAGGTCAACAGATGACATACAGATGTGAGGCATGCCAATTAGGTAAGTCTCACAAGCAATCTTATTCTAAGCATGGTTTTATGTATTCAGAAAGACTTGAATTGGTACATAGAGATGTGTGGGGTCCTTCAAAGGACTTCAGTATAAATGTTTCAAGATATTATGTCATATATGTTGATGATGCTACCAGGTAGATTACAATCTATGTGATCAAATACAAGTCAGAAGTGTTTAATACATGTAAACACTATCATGCATATGCAGAAAGGATTACAGGACAAAAATTGAAGAGGTTAAGGTCAGATGGAGGGGGAGAGTATTTCTCAAATGAATTCAGTGATAATTATTGAGGCATAAACTGGAACCTAAAGCAGAGAAGTATGTATTCATTGGCTATGATGACAAGCAGATGGGTTATAGGTTGTGGAGTCCATCCACAAAGCAATTCCTTGTGTCTAAGGATGTTACATTTGATGAGCAAGGTACTTGGTATGTAGGTACACTTAATGTTCATGTAGGTGATGAAGATATTCTAAATCAGAAGAAAGGTGAA
>MU260088.1:685000-687500 GCA_020310875.1 Ceratopteris richardii | reverse complement strand
CGACAAAAACATGGAACGGATTGTCCCAGTCCGGTGGTTGTAAGATTGGGGCCTGCGTCAATAGATACTTGAGTCGATCAAATGTAGCTTGGCATTCTTGAGTCCATTCGAACTGGCGGGGAGTTTTTGTGATTAGCCTGTTCAGTGGTATAGCCAGATGAGCAAGCCATCGTAAGTGTCTACCATGCCACCGCACTTGACCCAGGAAGCGCATAACTTCTTTTGGTGTAGCGGGCACCGGAGCTTCTAATACTGCCGAAATTTTATCTGGATCTACTTGGATACCTTGTGCAGATACAATGTGGCCAAGTAACTTGCCACATGAAACCGCAAACACAGATTTGTTTGGGTTTAAACAGAGTCTATACTCTCGGCATTTCTGAAAGCAGCACCGTAAATGGAACAGATGTGCTATCCACTTACCGAAATTTGAAAAAGCATCAAGATATACTTGCATAAATGAAGTCAGATAAGGAGAAAATATTTCTTGCATACATCTTTGAAATGTGCTTGGTGCGTTTCTCAATCCAAACCACATTACCGTACAAGCAAAGACACCCCAATTGGTAATGAATGCAGTTTTTGGTATATCCTCTTCAGCCATTCTAACCTGATTGTAACCGCTGTATCCATCTAAGAATGAATACATTTCATGTCCTACTACCCTATCAAGCATGGTATCCAGAAAGGGGATCGGGAAAGGATCTGGTACTGTTGCTGCGTTTAATTTTCGGTAGTCTACACAGATTCGCAGTTGCTTATTTTTCTTTGGCACGATCACAATTGGTGAAATCCATTCAGCATGTTCTACTGGTACGATGAATCCAACTTTTAATAATCTATCAAGTTCGGCTTTTACCTGTGATGCATAATTGGGATTCATCCGGTAGCTGGGCTGCTTATTCGGTTTAGCTTCAGGCTTCAACATGACTCTGTGCTGATAGATGCGCGGATCTAATCCTTTCATATCTTTGTAATCCCATGCAAAGACGTCTGAGAATTCGCGAAGTAGTCGAATCAAATCAGCTTTAAATGTTTCCGGTAAGTTTTGCCTTATCTTTACAGGTCGTGGATGATCTACGTCTCCTAGATTGTACGAGGTCAAGTGGTCTTCGGAGACATAAAACTGTTGTGGTTTCTCTGTATTGTCTGTTGACTTGAACAATGATTGTAATTCGTCGTCATGTGTTGAAACAGTATCTTCCTGCTTAGAATTCCCGATGATCGGTACAACTGTACAAACTGAAGTACTCCAGTTATCTATCACGGACTGTAGATCAACAGTCCCTAAGGTCATTAAATCAGCGTTATTCTTCAGAAATTCCTCTTCTTCATCATCTGATAATCCATCTAACATGTGGACTGGTTCAGCAAAATATGGTCTAGCGTGTAGTTTGCAAGGTTGTATAGCATCTAATTTTACCACATATCTATGATTCGCATCTTTAAATGTAAGCTCTTGTGCAGACCAGTCCTGTACTACCTTTGCATGCTTCAGCCAGGGTCGATCGAAAAGAAGGTTGTAGTCCAAAGTGGATTCTGGCAGATCTAGTATAACAAAGGTCATTTTAAAGGTCGTACCTTGTAAAGTGATGGGTACATTTCGCACAAGTCCTACAGGATGGACTCTAGATTGATCTGCCATTCTGACAAAAAATTGAACTGGTTCGATTTCGGTCCATCCTAACCTTTTGCATAATGTTGCGGTCGCAATGTTAACACCACAGCCTCCATCAATCAATACTTGTGTGATCTTATGCTTTTTATACCATACTGTAATTAAGGGAACTGAATGATCAACCGTAGAATCAGGTTCCGGTTGAACTTCTGCTGTCGCTGGAATACAAGAAGGTACCGGACTGAATTGTTGCTGGAACTGTTGTCGAATCCCAGGTACTAATGCCAGTAGTTGGCCGAGAGGCAGAGTGATAGATGCCTTGGATAAAATTTCCCAGGCCTGTTGAGATTGTTTGTCCTGCTCCTTTGAACTTGAGATTTCTGCTGATGCAGAAGTATCTGCTGTTATGTCTACTGCTGATGATGGCTCCGCTGCTGCTTCCTTTTGTTGGGTTCCTTCCTTTGTCGAGGAGGCCTGAGTCGCCGGAATAGGTTCTGGGAACACTGGTGGTTCTGTTGCGGTCCAATGACTAGCCTTGTTGTACATCCTATGTTGTTCTCGTATCCCTGGTTCGAATATTTCTACTGCTGACTGTAGCTGTTTACCTGATCGGGTCTGGACTGTAGCAGTTTGCGTTTCTACCGGTGTAATTTGTACCATGTTGGCCATTGGGTTTTGCCGCTCCTTCTTCCTTTGATCATACTCAGCTGCATCCTTGCAAAATCTTCTAATGTGTCCGAATTCACCACAAAAATGGCAGCGTGGTGGTGGTAAATTGTGATTTTCCGGTGGTGGCCCGTTCTGCCAGCGATTTGGATTATAGTTGTTATTCCTCTGTCCTCGGTAATTTCGATATCCTTGCTGCTGATTGTTTCTCATTTT